>JAULJZ010073303.1:0-12990 GCA_032270985.1 Heliamphora pulchella | reverse complement strand
CTTGGGTACTTCAGTATCTCCGGTGTGAGTCTGCCTATCAATGGGGAGAATCGAGGGAAAGAGAATGGAAGTAAAATGTAAATGAAGGAGTTAAAACTAATTATTTCCTTACCGATGCATTTTATAGTTCTTGATTAAAGTGTTGGATAGCTAGATGTATGTTGTTGGGTCTATTTTTTAACAGTTTAAGTTTTTTGGACAATTGATAACTTAACATGATATTAGAGCTCTGGTTGTTCGAGATTTTGGGTTTAAGTTTTGTGATGTGTCTTTTCTCGTTACATTTGTTATTGTGCACTGTGTGTGTTAGTGCATTTGTTCGACTCAATTTGTTTATCTCGTCATGTGCAAAACAGGGTAGTACGTAAATAAGAGTGATTTATAACTTGATATACACATTGTTAGGTTCATTTTCTAACAGTTTAAATTTTTGAAACAATTGTTAACTCAACAGAAAGTTATTTTCTTTCCGTTCACTCAAAATCTTTTATCCTCAGTCTTCACCAACCATTGATGGTGTTTCTTAAAAATTAGTACTTTCATGTGAACTTATAACTTAGCAAAAAAGTAGGAAAAAAAATTAATGATGTGTTCTTATAGGTTTTTTATTGTAATTTTTAATTTAAATTAGCACATATAATTCTACTGTTTGAAACTATATATTTACAATGGTAACAAATATTTATAGATTTTGTTTAAAATCACATTACATATTTTCCATTATATTTTATAAATTTATAATTTCAGCAACTTCAAAACTCATTATATTCTACCTTCAAAACTCATTATATTCTAGCCACAAATGCCCCATTGGGAATAAGAGTATCAACCTTAGAAGTTTTCTCCTTTTTTTTGTTTTTCGCCCCCTTCTCCAAGCATTGTTTTAAGTCTTTAACTAAAGGATCAATAACATCAACGGTGTTTGTTGTAATTGAAATTATAAATTTATATATTAGAACACATGCAGTAGATTTACTTATGACTTTAAATTGATGCTATAAATATTTGTTATATTTATAAATTTACAAATTCAAATATTAGAATTTGTGTTTATTAATATAAAATTAAAAATTACAAGCAAAAAGTTATAAGCATATTTGTTTGGATTTGTTTGACTTCTTGCTGAGGTATAAATGAAAAGATGAAAAATAATTTTTAACAAACACCTTGTTAGTTGGCCGAATAAGAAAGATAAAATATTTCTTATTGACTGTTGTGTGTTTGGCGTCGCTTAAAAAATAGAGTAAAATACACTAACCACCTATGTGTTTGCAACTAATATGCAAGTACTAGTGTAGTTTACAAAATTATAGTATTCTATGAGGTTTTTAGTCTCATTACAAATTCATTCATTTCATTTGTCAATAGTTAGTTGATATTAATGCCAATAGTCAAAAACACTAAAATACTAATTTTATTCATGTTAAACGACTCTAATTCTTCTTCCAACAACATAAAAATGCTAACAATAATTCACGTGTGCAAAGTTTTTGAACTTATTTTGTGTAGTTATGAGATTATTGCTTTTAGTAGCAATTTTTATTAAGTTAAACACTAAAAAGTTACTCAAATAATCTGTGTGAGTCTAAAAAATATAGTAATGCTACATGCATTATCTTCATACAATCTTTCAGTCACTCCTATCATTTCAGCCGTTGAATGATGGATTTGGCATAAAATACACTCTTTCAAACCCATCATCCAACGGCTGAGATAATGAGAGTAGTTGAAGGAGTGTATAAGATAAGCGCATGTAGTATTACTTTAAAAAATACATACTCACAAAATAATAAAGATGATAGTCCAATGTGGAAGAAAATAACAAAGCTCCCACATGCTCTTATCGTCGGTTTGTGCAATACAAGTAAGCCGGTCGGGGGCCATCTAATGCCTAAGTTAGAACTTGAGAAAGAAGTGCATAATAAGAGAGATGATTCTTCTATACCTATGCAGGGGTGGATGAACTTATATACATATTGAGAGTTAACTTTTTGGTGTTGTCCCATCACTCCGTAGCTTACGATGGGTATGTAGAGTGTTGGGTTTAGTTTATCAGGTGTGTGGAGGTGGATGAACTTACATACATATTGAGAGTTAACTTTTTGGTGTTGTCCCATCACTCTGTAGCTCATAATGGCTAGGTAGAGTGTTGGGTTTAGTTTGTCAGGTGTGTTGTCCTATCACTTTCCTAGTTTGTTAGGTGTGTTGTTCTATCACTTTTCAACTCAAGATGTCTAGGTAAAGTGTTAGATTTAGCTTGTAAGGAGTTGGTCTCTTAATGGTCCATGATAGTTTTCTCCTATAATTAGCCCCCGATTTCTACATGCTCGTGTAGAAAGAGGTAGAAGCTTTAATATGTCTCGGATTTATATTGTAAAGTTCAGATAACTTTGACATTTTTGTGCCTAGGCAAGTATGGCTTTGAGACCTAATCGAGCTATAACTTTTCTGTCTAGATGAGTTTGGGTTTATGGCTTACTCGAACTAGGTCTTTCATGCCTAGGCAAACTAGAGCTTGTGCCTAGCTGAATTAGGTCTTTTGTTGTTGTCTAAGCGTATTAGGAATTTTGTGCCTGGTTGAGCTAGGTCTTTGTTTGTATCTAGGTGTACTAGGCCTTTTGTATTTAGCTAAGCTATGTCTTTGTTGATGTCTAGGTGTATTAGAGCTGTTGGCCGAGTTAGGTTTTTTTCATAGGTGAACTAGAACTTGTGACTAGCCAAGCCAAGTCATTTATTGAAGACTAGGCGAGTTAGGACTTTTATGCCTAGTCGAGCTAATGCTTGTTGATATCTAGGAGAGTTAAGGGTTTTATGCTTCGCTAAGTTAGAGTTTTTATTTTTTGCCAAGCTAAAACTTTGTCGATGACTAATGGCTTTGGCAAATTAGATTTTATGGCATTTGTTAACTCTTTTAGATTTAATGTTATTGATCTCTTAAATAATAATATATTTATAATTTTTTTTTTGATGCCTTAAAGATTATAGGTTTTGGGATTTTCAACGGCATGGTGTTGTTGGGTTTGTCGCGTTTACGTCGAGATGATTATATTTTTTTATTTTGTAAATTATAACGTATAAATTATTCACGGTTATAGAAAAATTAAATTGGACTATTTAAACTCAATTCCTATGGATGCTAAGTTGCCAACAGTGTATTGATGAGGGAAAAAAAAAAATCTCGCAGCTCTACGTCTTTTATAGTTCTGTTTAATTGTTAAAAAATCATTTTAAAAAAATAATTTATGAAAAAAATAAAGCAAAACAAAAAATATAAAAGTTTTAATTTATATTACCTGCTTAGTCGCAAAAAAAATTATAAAAAATTTAATTTTTAATTCTTTTGCAATGAATATTTTTATACCTTTTACATGTTTTACTTTATAAAAAATGATTCTGCAAAAAAAATATTTTCTTGATACTTCAAATTTTTTATTTCAATTTAACACACGTAAAAAAAAAGAACGATTATTTCTTTTCCCTAACCGTTCGTGTTAAATGAGAGAAACCTATATAAAACTCAAAATACAAAACAGCCACCAATCTGTCTCTTCAGCTTCAAGCTCCACTTAATAGAGGGAGAGAGGGAGAGAGGGAGAGAGAGAAAGAGATAGAGAGAGGGGAATAGAAATGGAAAGCCAAAAAGTTGTTGAAGAACATCCAAAACCCAGAAAAGAAAGAGTGGTGTGTTGCATTGGTGATGCCCATGGATTCATGTCTAAGCTTCGAAACCTTTGGTCCAATCTTGAAACCCTAATCGACCAATCTGATTTCGAGACCGCCCTCATCATCTTCTTGGGCGATTACTGCGACCGAGGCCCAAACACTCGCGAGGTCATCGATTTCTTGATCAATCTTCCCTCCAACTACCCAAAACAGTCCCACGTTTTTCTCTCCGGGAACCACGACCTCGCGTTCGCGGCGTTCGTCGGAGTCCTTCCGCCGCCGCCGGACGGGTCGGAGTTCTGCGAGACGTGGGAGGAGTACGCGGCGAGTGAGGAGAGAGAAGGGTGGTATAAGGGTGATGGGTATGAGAAGATGCATTTGCAAGGGAGGAGGTGGGGTGGGAAAATTAGGGATAAATTCAATGCTGCGAAGGGGATTGAATACAAGGGCTTGATTTACGATGCCGGTCCCACCTTTGAATCATACGGTGTTCCACATGGTTCTGCTGGTATGGTCATTGGTTGTTTAATTGGGATTGAGATATTCTTATTGAAAATATTGATGTTCCTCGGTCTCAGTACACTGCAAATTATTAGATTATGTCTCGAGATTTGAGATTCTCGTGTTTTGAGATTTTGAGATTTTCAATGATGACTTGCGGTGCTAGTTTTGTGCTTGAGAAAGAGTGACAAGAATATTTGGGAACAAGGATCCCATTTGATGTGATTGGGGTGATTTTGGATTGTGTAATGTTAAATGGGTTTGTCTTGTTTGATTCTTGGGAATGAGTTTTTGTCTTTGATTTGATTGTATCTTTCTTGGTTTTTCATTGTTTATAGGATTCCTTTTGTTTCATTAGTAGTATGATTAGTAGTTGTTTGGTGATGTTGGCTTCTTGTATTTAACACTTGTGATTTTTGGTGGTTCGTCCTTTTTTTATGGATTTTTTTTTGTGTGTGCGCGCGCGCGTAATTGTAGTGATTCTTAGTTGTTCTATGATTGATGATTTTGATCCTGTTCTGTAGGGGCTTCTTGTGTTTGATAGTGTGATTCATAGTAGTTAATTCAATATGGGTTCTTGTGTTTTGTTATTGTTACCCTTGGTTTTCCAATGTCAAATGACTTCTATTGGATTTGAACCTTGATTTCGGTGGTTGGTTTTCATAGGTGATATTTATGTTAGGGATAGTTGTTGGACAACAAACTGAACATGCACACAAACAATAGCAGTAAGAAGAATCAAGTAAATTAAGTAATAAAACCCAGACACACGGATATATGTGGTTCGGCAAGAATATTTACGTCTATGGCTTATGCGTGTTTTACTATAATTTGAATGAGAGATAAGTTACAATTGCAGCTGCTATGATATCCATCATTTATATTTGAACCGTGATTTCTGTGTACAGATTTGATTAAGGCAATCCCTGACGAACACAAGAAGTTTCTTGCTGAGCTAGTTTGGGTTCATGAAGAGGTCAGGCTTGTATTCTGTGCTATTCTCCCAATCTCCCTTAACATGGATAATATTAATAATAGGATTATGGTTCATTATCTGAAGTGTACCTGTGATGGTAAAGGAAACTGAATTTCTGTAATGATGAGGCATTCGTGCTTGTGATTCAACGCTGTGCAAGGAAATTAAGCTAATGTTAAGTGAGTTTAGGGTTGTTTATTTATTTCAGGATGATGTCTGTGTAGAAACAGAGGAAGGGATCAAACACTTCAAACTGATTGCTGTATAAGCTGGCTTGGAGAAAGCGAAAGGGGTTAAAGAGCAGCTGATGCTTTTGGAAGCAAGAGACACAAGGGTGCCCAAGGTGGAGGCCCTAAGTGGGAGGAAAAACGTATGGGAAATCCCTAAGGTGACAGTTTTCTGGATCCTCTCTTTGTTATAATTCTAGCAAATCCTTCTTTTGGTCTAACAACACGTTTCGATTGGCGATTTGGAGAGAAAAGAAAAGAAACTCATACTCCTCCTCTCTAATCACTCGTTTGGATTACTAAACATGAGAGAAATTGATCGTTTGGATTACTAAACAAGAGAGAAATTGAAAGAAAGGGAGAGGGACCACTTTTGAATATCTCCCAATTATAGAGATATTTGGAGAGAAAGGGTATTCAAAATTTACAATACCCAAACTAACCTTCAAAAACAACTCAAATGACACACGCTTTATAAAGTTAAATTGGGAAGTAATATTATACACTTTTTTATTTGTTTAGGCTAACCAAACAAAATAAGAGAGAAATAATCATTTTTTTTTTCTCATTTTCTCTCCAAATTATCCAAACAAGATGGAGAGAAAATATAATCTTTTCTCTTTCTTTTCTCTATAACATAAGCAATCTTTTCTTTTCTTTTCTCTCTTACATTTCCAAACGGATTGTAACTCTTGGGGTTGAGCCACATTCATTTGTGTTTCTTGATCAATGATTCTTTAAGTGATTTTTGTTTGGCTTCAATTAGCCAAATGACCAAATAGAGGAAATCATCTTATATGGCCTGAAATACTATTCATTTTAGGTACTTCTTGTTTGATATTATATAGGAACTAACTGCATATCCCACCATCGTGGTAAGCGGTCACCATGGGAAGCTTTGCATTGAAGGCAATAGACTGATCATTGATGAAGGCGGTGGACTAGAGAACAATCCGGTGGCTGCAGTTGTGCTCCCCTCTATGAAAATAGTTTTAGCAAAATAGCCTCGAGTTTGCAGTTCATTGGACATGATCCAGTATCTAACACTGCTCTCCCATTACTATTGAAAAACACAATTTATGCATGGAGGCACATTCCTTATCTGCTAATGGAGGCAAAAAGTGAGTCTACCGCATGTAATGCCGAATTCGTTTATGTATTATTTTCTTAAATCACGCCGATCGTTTTGCCTGTTTCAACCGTTCATAGGTTTAGAGGATACAGTAAATATGTGCTGACTGCGTTCATTTGACGGACTAGTGGACTGCATATATTGTAAGAGGAGATCAAATAGTAATCTTTACCCTCAATGCTTTGTTATATGTAGAAGAGAAGGGAAATCATTGGATTATTTATTTTTGCATTGTATGTTGGCTCCGTCACTATGAAAAATTTATTTTATGGTGGATATTCCTTGGGTGGCACAGCATGTTTCTCACAAGCGATTTTAGTAAATTATAGGGGCGGTCAAATAAAAGGCAAAAGTTTTGTGAAATTGTGTCATTTTCATTATCTTGTTGGTCTTTTAGTTGGAGCACAATGCTAGGATATTAGAAAATAAGATTAGTGATGTCAAATTTCTTATGGGATATAGTGGTGCTATTTATCGGTTTTTTAGATATCGGTCTCTTCTTGTTCAAGGGCATTCCTATGATTATGATTTCTACAAATTGGAGGGTGGTTCGCAATTTGTTGTCATTGAAGAACAAGAGCATTCCTATGATTATGATTTCTACAAATTGGAGGGTGGTTCGCAATTTGTTGTCATTGAATCTTCTTGGCAAGCTTTTCAACCTTCATCTTTTGTATATTCTCTTGTTCATTAAATATATATCTATATATATATGTGTGTGTGTGTGTGTGCGCGCGCGCGCGCGCGCCAGCATTTTATGCATTACTTGAATACATGTAATTTTAAATCATAGATTGACTAAACTTTCAAGTAATACAGTTGGGTCCCAAACACAGCATATATATATACCAATACCCTCCTATATAAACAATGACATTTTTATTTAATTTTGTTTTCTTTCTTAATTTATTAGAATCATTTATACTAAATAAAAAGGTCATGACAGCAAATGTATCAGCATATCAGCATATATCTTATTCGTGTAAACTGAAAATACGTAAATTGCTTACAAATAAATATTATACGTCATTTGCACAGTTGGGTGCAAAAATATTCTTAAGGATCAAGCAAAATTTAAGCCTTATACATCAGCCTTAAACCCTACCTCGTTCTATCCTTTCTCTAAAACGAAAAGAAATATCAGAAAAAATAAAATGATGCATTCAATCTTCCTCTGTGCCTGAACTGTCGGAGCTTGAGCCATTGCCTTCGTCATGGGCACTGCCATTGGCCAAAACTCCGTTACTCTTTACACCTTTTACATCATAGTCGTCGTTGTTCTCACTTTCATAATCATCGTATTCCTCTTCTTTCTCATCTTCCTCCTCGATCCATCCTCCACGGACGGTACCTCTTCTACCATGACACCACCCCTTGTGCTAGCTCGGCTTCGTTTCAGAACTTTCACCTTCGTTTCAATGCATGCAATATCATTTCTTTAATGTTATGTATGGATGCTCTTTATTCTGTATAATATTTAATTTGGTGTGTAGATTACGACTTATACACCGAAAACTAAATTTTAAGTTTTTGCAGAATATGAGTTTTTGTTCATGGTTTAGATAGAAATGGACATACCATCGGTACGACTGTAGTATAGAGTTTTAGTAGACATGTCTTGGTTACGGGAAATAGATAATAGCGTTGTCTATTGTTCCGACTCTCTATGTTAGTATATTTTGTGTGTATTGAACGAGACACATTGAAGTAATTAATTTTATACTGACTATATAAATTAATTAACACCCCAAGGTTATTATGAGAGTACTTATACTCTTAATTCTGAAATAATTATTAATTTGCATATATTTAATATTCGTTAATTTGATTCATTAGATTGTGTGATCTTATATGAGTTTATATTCTTGATGAGTTAGATAGCGGTATTAATTTTATGGTGAATATTAATTATTGACGGAATCCACGTCTCGATAGTTCGAGATTTACGATACCCTATTAAGAATACTTATAAGTTTTAACTAGGCCAAACCCTGTAGGTAGATTTTATTATCCGACAGTCAAATAAGTTAAGCGGAAGGATTTAAGAAATTTCAAAATGCCGATTGAATTAAATTGTCAGTAATTAAATTTAATTTGCGGCATCAAGAATTTTAACGTGGGGAGACGAGTTAAACATTTAATAATATAAGCTCAATGCAAGATGGTTTTGAGAATATAGTTTAGAGTGCAATTACAGTTCTTTAGTCGTGTGAACTGTAATTTAATGTTTTATAAAAATTGCAGAAACCGTTGTAAGATTTTCATAATTACAGATACCGCTGAGAAATTTGCTTAATTGCAGAAATCACTAGATACGTATCTGGATTACACTAGAAGTCTTTATCATAATTACTTCACACGTCCCTGCTGTAGTCCTATAAATATGCAGGTAGGCTGAACCAAGTTCATAACTTGTCTTCAGGATAAAAGCTGACCAAGTTTGCCTGTACGAGTTCTCGAAGGATCGTAACCCAAACTACGTTAGGAAATCGTATAAGGAAATACTGTAGAAGGTCTGATGGGAGTTTCAATTCGAAATAAAAAATCATAGTTAGAGAATCAACCAAAAAGGTATTCTTCTAAATTAATTGTGGTGACACGAATTTTTATTTTGATCGTTCGACATCAAAAATTTTATCTGGAGCCCGTTTTGGCGATTGCCCATTCAATTATTTTTTTATCGAAAATCGTTTACAAAAATAATAATCTTAACAATTTTACCTCTAACAATTGGTGCCCCTTAGAGCTCAAACCCAATTTGAAACTTGGTTCATATAAGCTATTTCAAATTTAATCTCTCACGCAATATGATACAAAAGTTTTCACCATTCATTTATCCAACTTCAACTAATTATCTTTGGAGGTAAAAATCATTCACTCCAAAAAATAATTTTGCCAAGGTAATTACTTATATTTATTCTTCACATATAATTACACATTTTCCTTTTACACATCCACATTAAATAAAATGTGAAACCCACTAAAATAACTCTCAAAGACTAACAAAAATAAGCTTTGAATTTTTTTCCCTAACATTCCCCACATAAATGAGATTAAGCTCAACAAACTGAATAGAGTTTGAAACAGACACTTAGAGATAGAGTTAGAGTGGAAATTCCTTGCATTGATAGGTAGCTTTTGGCTTTGAACATTCTCTTGTGAAGAACTATCGGATATACTAGATAAATAGTGGGCGTGATACCTTAAATTGTTTATCTATTTGTGTAGACCAAAACAATAAAGTTCATACAAGATCTTTTTGAACGCAATTAGTTTTCATTGTTGTGCCTATTTTGGCCCTAGACAATTTTTAATTTTTATGAGTTCTTTTAGAGAATATAACTTGGCATTCTCATAGAAGTGACCCTTTTTTGACTCATATAGGTAATTTTTATTAAAAATTTTCTGCTATTCCCTGCTTGAAATTCTAGGATATAAGAGTAATTCTAGAATATAAGAGTAATTAAAAATATAGTTTAACCTGGTAACGCTATATGTTATGTAGAAAATAAATTTATAGCAATAGAAACAGAAATGCTTAAAACTGTTTTACTTATACAGAAAAGAAAGCATGAGTAAAAATGATATTTTTTAAAACAGAAATAGAAAATAGAAAATCAAACAAAAATCAAACTTATTAAACCTCCTACAGAATTGTTATCAAACAGTTGGAGATTGTGACTGAGTACAGTGTTTAACATTGTGCTCTTAAGACAGAATTCGTCCTTATTTTGGTGCTTGCAAATGGTCTACGTTTGCCTCCCAAAATAAAATGGGAACCGTGTATAGAAAAAGTACAACTGCATGCACACACAGTAAACCAATGGTGCCTAACTCTCTCTCTAAAACTCAAAATAGAATGAAAAATAAGCAAGAAAGATAATTTTCGAAGGAGGATGAGAACTCTGGAAAATGGAATGATTGAAATGGCAAAGGGGACAACCTTTAAATAGGCGTGGAAGTGGTTGTTTATCCATGGCCGTCAAGTGCAAATGGCACCTGGTAGCGGTTCAGATGCACCCGGTGCCAAGTTTGAACTTAACCCACAAGTTTAGAGAGAAACGAATTTGGAGGAAAAATAGTTACATAAATTATTTAATTATTAAGAGTAATAAATAAATAAATAAATTATTGAAATGGTTCTGGTTCAAACAAATATAGATGGAATGACCTAAGAGCTCATACCTATACTGTGCACCAGACTCAGGCCCGACCCGAGTGGTTCGACACGACCAACCAGTCGACGGTGGCGCACGCCGATGTGTTTTATCGGGTTAGGTCCAAACTCATACTTAGATAGGTCCTTCTCCATCCACAAAATTTGATACCCTTTGGAGGCCAAACCAATTTGAAATTTGGTTCTTAAAAACAAGTTTCATTTTACAAGCAACTTAGAACAAAAGTTCTCACCATTCATTTTTCCAACCTTTAAGTAAACATCTTTGGAGTTAAAAATCATTTACTCCAAAAAAAATAATTTTGCCAAGGTAGTTACATATATTTATTCCTCACTTGTAATTACACATTTTTCCTTTACTTGTTCACATTAAATAAAATGTTAAACCCACTCAAAAAAAAAACCTTAAAGATTAACAAAAATAAGGTTTGAAAGCCATTTTTTTAAACAGAAAATTAATAAGCAAAAAGAGAAAATATTAAATTTGCCAAAAATAAAAGAAAGATGTCCTTTTGGCATTTAAGGCAAAAGACTTTTAAGCCCAACTTCAAGATGAAAACAAAAGAAGCCCAAGATGGTGTTTGGGAATGATATTATTATTAATTTATATATTATAATTTGTAATAGAAATTGTGAGTGTTTGCTAAAAATTATAACTTGTAGTTGAAATAAAAAAAAATAGTTAAAAATTATAACAGAAGTTGTAAGTGTTTGAAATAGATTGTAACTTATAATTAAAATTAATAGTAAAAAACTAAAAGTAGAAGCAGAAAACTTTCTCAAACACCCTCTAAGTTGAGAATGTTTATTACAATTATAAACTTATAAGAAAAATAGTAAAATTTATGTTTGTGTGTTTAAAACCACAAAAGCTATAAAAAAGAAAGTTATAAACACATTTATTTGAATTTTTAGAACTTTTTATTAAACTAAAAACTATAATTTAATGAGGTACAAACATTCCCTTTGATTAAAAAATAAAAAACTGATTAGAATTTTAAAAAAATCAATAAATAAAAAAGAGCTGGAAAAAAGAGTTCTCATTCACTTACTTTCTGTTTAGCATAATTTTTTTAAAAAATTTTTACTTAAAAATTTCTTGAAAAATCAATTTATTTAACTTTTCATTGTAATTAATTTATTTATTTTTTAAAAAAAATAAATAATTTATCAAAAAAATTTAAGTCAAACAAACGCTAAATTTATTCATTCCTTGGGTTCCGCAATGGAAGCTTCTATTGCAACAATTACCGCTAGTAACTTATAACTACCTCATGCGATAATTAAGGAGCAAATAAAATCTCCCAACTGTACCTTTTTTTTTTGCCATTTTCTTCCTTGAATCTCGTGATATATTTTTGGGTACCTTCTAGAAACAAATCAACTAAATTAGAAAAGAAGCTTCTTCTGTTTTCCCTTTTTTTTTTTTTTGAAAAATTTTTTTGTGTGATTTTAAAAAATAATAATACTATGAACTCATAAACAAAATTCAAAAAATACCCACAAAGTGATCTGAATAGTTGAAATTTATTAAAGTGTATTCCACATTCTATTAAATATGAATCTTAACATCTAAATTATTTTTTAAGTATTTTTTTAAATTTTATTTTTGAATTCATAACATTACTGTTCAAAAAATTATGTAACCGTCTTCTAGAAACTAAGTGTAGGGTTTGTTTGGATCACTTTTACATTAATTCATTTTTTTGGCATGTTAGCCCAACCATATTTTTAAAGAAAAAACAAGAATAAATATTCTCATAAATTGGATCAATGAGCTCTAACTCCGGCGTGCGCCGATTATTTAAACTATTATTTTTGTAGAATTCGTTGATCAGATCATTCATGTAAAAAATTAAGTTGATCAAATATCGATAGCTTGTTCAATAAATTAGATTTATCTTGAAAAAAACAAACGACTATTTTTTAAACTATGTAAAATGTTAATATTTTTCAAAATAAATATAATTTATTCAGTAGTTTAATGATATTAAATTAATTTAGTTTATTTTACTAATCATCTACTCTATATAATATAAAATTAATAATTCAAATCATCCATTAAACCCCATGATAGAACCAGTGGCCCACTGCATGATGCAGTTGGGAGCCCCAAACAGCTTAGAATCTTATTCCAAAAACAAAACTTGCTTTATTATTGCTAAAACTAATAACATATAAATTATAATTTATAATAAAAATTATAGAGTATTTAGCAAAAATTATAATTTATAATAAAAATTATGGAGTATTTAGCAAAAATTATAATTTATAATAAAAATAGAATAAAAAATAATTATAAGTGGTAGAAAAT
>JAULJZ010073282.1:0-12990 GCA_032270985.1 Heliamphora pulchella | reverse complement strand
TCTTCTTCTTCTTCTCTCTCTCTCTCTCTCTCTCTCTCTCTCTCTCTCTATATATATATATATATATATATATGCACGAAATTAGAAAGAAAAAGGGATGGGTTGGGTCTCTTTTTATAGCCAAAGCTCAAATAGGAAGTTTGCTTAGAAAGCTTAGTTAACCATAGATTTAGGAACCTAACCTTAGTTTTTTTATACTTAACTTGAGTTTGTGAAACTTGCTCACCATGTTTGGCACATTCTCATAGGTCAGCCACTTTAGTATATTTATATATATATATACATATATATATATATATATATATATGTATATATATATATATATCAAAATAATTTTTTTATTTAATTATAGGAGAAAATTCGGGTATTTTTCACATAGATTCGTTTCTTGATATTTAGAACTTAACTCTTGTCTTAAACGACTTGGGCTTATAACTTTGACTTCTTATCCTCAATATTAGGGTTTTAATATATACTTGTGTAGTTCTCACTATGTCTCTGGTCTCGGGCTCGAAAAAATTAAATGGTCGGACTGGTTCTTCTTACCGAACTTAGGTTCAAGATTTCGTTTCTTTTGAGTTGTTCTTTCTTTTCTATTCATATCTTGAGTTCAGGTTGTTACAATCTACCCTCCTTTAAGAAATTGTTCTCAAAATTTACATATCTTACTCGAAGAGATGTTGATATTTCTCATGATAAGACTTTAAAGCCAAAGCCACAGTTCAAACTAATAGTTTCTAGCACATGACTCTATTCAATAATTCAAAATGCCATGCATTAAAGACTAACACTTACCCTTAAAAGGAGCTACAACTCAATGCCTTTGAAGACCAACCCTCGCCCTTACCGGGTTTCGCACAATACATTTGTAGGACTTACACACACACACCCTTACTAGGCTTACACACACTCTCACAGGATAAAACTCTTTTAAATTAATCATACCCTTCCATGGTAGTACCTTTAGGAATACACGGTTTCCCACTATAAACTCCAGGTCACTTCTCTGATTATCTGCATAACTCTTCTGCCTATCTTACGTTTGCTTCAATCTCTCTCGAATCAACTTAATCTTGTCAGTGAAAATTTAAACTATCTTGGGTCCAAGCAATTTTCTCTCTCTGACTTCTTTCCAACAAATTGGGTTTCGGCATTTTCTTCCGTTCAATGCTTCGTAGGGGGCCATCCCCTATGGTTAACTGAAAACTATTGTTGCATGTGAACTCGACTAGCGACAAATGTCCCTCCTAATTTTCAGCAAAGTCTAGAACGCATGCTCTAAGCATATCTTCTAAGGTCTAAACTATTCTCTCTGACTGACCGCCAGTCTGCAGATGGAAAGCCATGCTAAATTTTAAAGTAGTCTCCAATACTTCTTGTAAGCTTGGCCAAAATCAGGACATAAAACGTGGGTCTCTGTCTGATACTATAGAAACTAGTACTTCGTATAGCCTAACAATCTCATCAATATGAAGTCGTGCAAATCGATCCGCAGAATACGTCATCTTTATTGGTAGGTAGTGAGCTGATTTCGTCAACCTATCCACAATTATCCAAATAGCATCATTCCTGTAACACCCCAGGTCGGACCCTAGTTGTAACAACACAGCTTGTAACAACCCGTGTAGCGATTTAGCTCAAATCTTAGTATCAATGATGGTTAACTGACGGGATCTTAGGTCATTAGAAAGATGAAAACCTTAACTCAATCCGAAACCCTAATTTGATTCGAAAACCCTAAAAAAATCAAATACTCAAAGGTAAAATCCTAATCCTCAAAAAAAACTCCTAACATCTTAAATTAAGTAAATAATATGAAGTATAAGGTTAAAAATAAAAAAATTGCATAATTAAGGTAAAATGACCATTTTGCCTCTGATACAGCAAAAAGTCTTAAAAATTTAAAATTTGGCACATAAACACCCTAAATCAGATATTTAAATACAATTAAGTAATAAAAGATAAAATAACATCAAAAGATGACAAAAATGTCCCTAGTAGCCGGCCACATTGGAGTTTGTGCCCAAAAAGTAATTTTTTTTACAATTTCTAAGCTCAAAAATGAGAAAACGTTATATAAATTAAGTACTATTATGATACAAGACTTTTTATACAAGTAATATACATACTAATATAATATTATAGACCAACAAAACTAACAAATCATTATTAAAGTTCTTACATACTTAAATAAATCAAAAAATCACATCTAGTCAAAGCAGCTTAAAGTAGCTTAATTGTCTACATTTAAACAATTAATTATTGTCAATATTTTTATAAACTATAATAATAATAATAGCACTAAAATAATTTATTTTAGCAAGTTAGAAGACCAAAAGAATATATTAAATTAATTTTAAAATACTTTTTTGAACAATTTAGTGCCAAAATACTACCAAATAAGCAATTAAACTAAAGTTTGAGCACATAAACCAACCAAACAGTCCCTTAGCCGAATTCCTCTCTTCCCATCTACAAAATTCAAATTTTAAAATGCCTTAAAAAGTGAACCACCTACCATGCAACTAATTACAAATTAAAAAAATTCAACACTCCTTTTTCAACATTTAATCAAAAAAATCATAACCACACTCCTTTTTCACTATCTTCTAAAAAGAGATGTTATTATAAATACAAACTATGTGAAAATCATGATAATAATCAATTTTATTCCACGGATTAGTCAACTCGACGTAATATTAGGCCAAAGGCGAGTCTTTATAATCCAATCCATAGATCTTTTGTAACTCATAGGCCATGTTTGGAGTGACAAACAACAAGGTCGGATTGAACTATTAATCCGAAGCATGCAATAATCCTATGTTTGTTTTCATAAAATTTATCTGGACTATTTAGTCGGTTGGACTTATTATCCCCACAAATAAGGAATAACCAAGGGAGAGGGGGAAGTAGGATTAGAAGTCATGGAATTTTGATTAAGTAGGAAATGACAAATTTACCCTCAACATTCAAGTACAAAAATAATTTATTAATTATTTATTAGTTATTATTTATTTTTTATTCATCTTGATTAGGAGAATTAAAAAAATTCGAATTTTTTATTCCACTGTCTTTTTCCTATAAAAATAAAACTTAAACCACCTCTTCCCTTCTTCAAATTTCGGTTGAGAGAGTGAAAGAGCACTAGAAAATACTCCAAGTTTTCTAGAGAAGGAGGAAAAAAGAAGAAGAGAGAAGGAGGAACCGAGGAGTTAGGAGATTTGACAAAGCCAAGTCCTAATCTACCATCCACCCTCATTTGATCTTTCTAAAGTAAGTAAAACCTCTAAAATTTTTATCCAACATCAACATAAAACTCCTCTCAACTCATCTCTTAAAACCCAATCAACAACAAGAACCAAAAATGGATAAAAAAAGGCGTTGTGGCGCTAGGATAGGGGCTATCCATATGAGATCTAGTATTGTATGTGCTTGTATGTACTTGTTTTTAAGTTTTATGATTTGAATAGGTTCTAAAACTTTGGTATGTATGAATATATTACATGCATGCAAAGAAAATACATTAAAAATAAATACAATATGAGCTAAGCTACCAAAACCCTAGATAACCAAATTTTTTAGGCATACCAACATTCTGTCACGAATTTTAAACTATCATAACTAATTGTAGAAAAATGATCTAACTGTAAATTTTATGTCCCAACCTATATTTATAAGTTCTCTTTCATACAAAATTGGTTTGAAGTGATTTTATTGGGTAGAACTCCAGATATACTATTTTTACCAAAAAAATGTCAGATTTTGACCACTCTAGGTTGCAGACCTAAAAATCCTAAGTTAGATTGAGAACCAAACTTAGGTCAAAACATAAAACTTGTAGAGTACATGTTTATCCTATTCTCCACCAAAAATGGGCCAAAAATATAAAGTCTTGATAGATCAGAACTCTTACCAAAGTCACTGTTGTGACTTAGTGACTGACAGAGCTCTCTGTTACACATTTTTGTGAGACCAAAAACCTAAGTTTTTAATAGTCAAATCGAAAAGTGGTAAACATGAAAAATGTAGATAACATATTAAAATAGATACGGAGAAAACATTAGCCCAAACTACTCTCGGATGGGCCCCCAAAGATTTTGAGCATTCTCTATTGAAAACCTATTTTGGTGAACCTTTTTAGACTGATTGAACTCATTTTATAAATTAGCCAAAATCATCAACTTGTTCCAAATAACTAGCCTTAGCACAAAACATGAAACTTGTAGAGGATAGCTTAAAATAATATCTTCCCAAAAATCAAACTCATAGCTCTTGAATTGGTGCCCCA
Organism: Heliamphora pulchella; assembly: GCA_032270985.1. Taxonomy (NCBI): domain Eukaryota; kingdom Viridiplantae; phylum Streptophyta; class Magnoliopsida; order Ericales; family Sarraceniaceae; genus Heliamphora; species Heliamphora pulchella. Next base: position 8,702 of record JAULJZ010073282.1, on the reverse strand, counting down.
AAACTGTGGCCAACAGAGGCCTAAATTCTGTACTTTTCTCTGTAAAGTATTGAATGGCTTTCTCTTAATTAAAATAAATGACCCATTTACCCTAGGAATTGACCTTAGTGTTAAACATGAAAGTTGTAGAAAATATTTTTATCTAATTGGTGTTCAAAAATAAAAAAATAATTCCATGTCTAGGTACTTCAAAACACTATTATAACTTTAAAATTGGCGCTTGAATAGTTACCCAAATTTGGCTAAGTGTATGAGTAGCGTGTCATCTTGTGGAATTTGAATATATGGACTTTAAATAATTTATGTAAGTGATTGGTGTATGAAATTAACAATTTAATGATTAAAAACTATGTTGACAGGATGGATCCATGTCACATTAATTCTAAATTGTGCTATATACTTGACCTCTATGCTTTAGTGAGTTGTACCTTATACTTTAAAGACTTGTATTTTATGCTATGTTGGTTTGTACGTCATGCCATGTTTAGTTTCATACCATGCTATTGTTAAGTTATACTTCAAGATACGATTTGTTGTACCATAAGAATCATTACATTACACTTGGAGCATCTCGTGGGTTGGGTTTTGTGCGCAAATTATTGGCTAGAGGATTTGGAATAAGGATGGAGAATTTGGAATAATATCATGATTAGAGAGTCCTTGTTGATGGGGGTGTTGATAATGGGCCACATACGTCTTGAGCGTTGTTATGTCTTGAGCCGTATCACGTCATGAGCCGAACAGCCGCTAAACGCCGCTGTGATTGGGAACGCTGATGTACGGGAATCTAAGGTACGGGAACGTAGTGGTACCATTCGGGTTATTATATTTGATATGTTGACTTTGGGCCATGTACGTCCTGAGCCGTGTTATGTCCTGAACCATATCACGTCTTGAACCGAACAACCGCTATACGCCGCTGTGATCGAAAATGCTGATGTACAGGAACCTAACGTACAGGAACGTAATGGTTCTATTCAGATTATCGTGTTGGGTATGATCGACTTTGGGTCATTTACGTCCTAAGCCGTGTTATGTCTTGAGCCGTGCCATGTCTTGAGCTGAGCGTTCACTATACGCCGTCGTGATCGGGAACGTTGGTGTATGGGAGCCTAATGTATGAGAACGTAATGGTGTTACTCAAAATTCGATTGGTTGATTTATAATTGGGTTGGGCAAATGCATTCACATTGCACTCTTCATTATCTACATAATTTGTTGTCTAATACTTACCTGTTTATTGTATGTACATCTTTGCCTATCTCATTGATTTATAAATGCTTTAAGTGTTATATGAAATGTGTTGTGGTGAGTTTATGCCGTGAGATTGGTTAGAGAGTTTGGAGAGTTTTCTTCTGGACTTTGGTTCATGGCATTCGTGCCACAGGTGAGGAGAACGATTTCTTGGAAAAAGTTTCTCCCGAAAAAGAAGAAGGTTTTCAAGAACATAGCGAGTGGTAGGAGCTAGCGAACCCCAACAATGCTAGTTGAAGAATTGAGTTTTTACCTTTTGCTCTTTTTGTTCAGTTTCCACGGGCGTATTGTAATTTTTATTAAATTTTCTGGTGAAACTGTAATCGCTATGTCCTTATGAACAGTTCAAAACTCTTAATGATGTAATATTTATGATATATAAATATGAATGAATGGTTAGAATATTTTTCTTATCAATACTTATGTATGTCCCGACGTGCTCAGAGGACGGGGAGTCTCAATTCCCTTTAGGTGTTCGAGGGAGTCCAGTTACGAAATCTATGGTAATATTTTCCCACTTCCACTCGGGTACAGGTAACGATTATAGTAATCCTTTCAGCTTCTGGTGTTCAATTTTAACTTGCTGGCATACTAAACACCTTGTCACGAAATTCGCTACATCCTTCTTCATTCCACTTCACCAGTATCTTTTCTTTAAGTCTCTATACAACTTCGTACTTCCCGGTGCATGGTGTATGTTGAGTTATGCACTTCATCAAAGATTTGCCTTCTCAACTCCCCATTATTGGGCACGTACAATATGTGACCAAACTACAATACGTCATCTCGAACTTCAAATTCTGTCTTCCTTTTAGCTGCTGCTTCCTCCTTTATCTTGTCCACTTGATTATCCGCCAATTAAGATGCTCGAATTTGATCTATTAAGGTTGGTCTTACGCCCAGAGTTGCTAATAGGCATGCATTCCTTCCTATGGAAAGATGGGTTCTAAGCGTTCGCATTTCAAAAAAAGTACTAGCTCGTACCTATAGATGCGCTATTTTTCCCAATGATTTCTGGCTTAGGGCATATACCACGACGTTTGCTTTCCCCAAATGATAGTTAATCGTATAGTCATAATCCTTAATTAACTCCATCCATCTCCTTTGCCTCAAGTTCAACACTTTTTGGTTGAAAATATACTTCTAGCTCTGATGATCCGTAAAGATCTCACAAGAGACATCGTACGAATATTGTTTCCATATCTTGAGCGCAAAAACGATTGCAACTAACTCTAGAACGTGGGTAGGGTAATTCTTCTCATGAGGTTTTAATTGTTTGGGCACATAAATGATAACCTTCCTGTGTTGCATCAATATGCAACCCAAACCTTGGTGTGACGCGTCACTATAAATAACAAAACCCTCGTTGCCTGACGGAAGGATGAGAACAGGTGCTGACACCAATTTGGACTTCAACTCTTGAAAACTTTGTTTGCATCCATTGGACCATTCAAACTTGACATCTTCTGAGTTAACCGAGTCAAAGGCTTTACAATCAGGGAAAAGTCCTAAATATAACACCGGTAATAACCAGCTAACCCCAAAAAGTTTCATATCTCAGTTACGCTAGTTGGCCTTTTCCAATTGACTACCGCTTCCACATTCATTGGGTCCACTTGTATTTCCCCTCCAGATATAACATACCCAGCAACACCACTCGATCCAACCAAAACTCACACTTCTCAATTTTTTGCATATAACTAGTGCTTTCTCAGGATCTGAAAAGAAATCTTTAAGTGTTCCCTATGTTCTTCCTCACTCCGAGAGTATACCTGAATGTCGTCTATAAACACAATTACGAATTGGTCTAGAAAGCTTCTAAACACCTGATCCATCAGGTCCATAAACACAGCAGGCGCATTCGTTAACCTAAAAGGCATCACCACAAATTTATAATACCCGTAACGAATCCTAACGGCAATCTTATGTATATCTGACTCCTGCACTCTCAATTAATGGTATCCTTCCCACAACTCTATCTTTGAGAACACTCTGGCTCCTTGCAACTGGTCGAACAAGTCATCTACCCTAGGCAATGATGCTTTTTCTTAACGATCACCCTATTCAATTATCGATAGTCGATACACATCCTCAGCATTCCATCCTTCTTTTTCACGAACCGAACAGGTGCTCCCCATGGTTAGACACTAGGTCAAATGAATCCTTTTTCTAATAACTCCTGTAATTGTTCCTTCAACTCAAGTAGCTCAGTAGGTGACATTTTATAGGGAGGAATAGATATGGGTGATGTGCCCGAGTAGAGATCGATTGTATTCTTTCACTTCTCGGTCTGGGGGTAACCTTGGTAAATCATCTGGAAAAATATCTAGAAACTCACAAATAACTGATACCTTCGAAAGCTTCTTTTCTTCCATCTCTACGTTCATCACATGTGCCAAAAATCCCTGGCAACCCTTCTTCAACATTTTTGAAGCCTTAATGGCTGACACCATACAGATAGATGTTCTACTCTTGTTCCCTTAGAAAACGAATTTCTCCTCCCCGGGTATCCTAAAGATTACTCTTTTCCTAAAACAATCTAGCGACACATGGTAGGATGACAACAAGTCCATCCCAAGAATCAAATCAAACTCAGACATAACCAAAGACATCAAATCTACCAACATCTCCATATCTTCTATCTTCAACACACAATCTTTACACACACTTTTAATTACCACTCTAGCCTTACGACCATCAAGACTAATACTGCCGCTTGAACCTAATGTGTCACTAGGGCCAACACATACCACATAGACTAAACGGTCCACAGATATATGCTTACCCATACGAACCCAATTACAACCCTCGTCATAACATAATATACATTCGCATCTTTCCTTCACATACGTACCACCTACCCAATAATTTTTTAACCGAATAGTACTAACTCCTGATTCTAAAATCTCTTACCATCATTACTTAATCCCTTCACACAATCTCTGCCACACAACCAAACCAAGAATCACTTTCGCATTTTAACTATTTCATCTTACCCGCATTTTACCAAGACATTCGATTCACTCAAGGCCAATCACAAAAATCATACCCATTAATTCGTATAGTTTCACTTATGCTTCCACTATTCTCATCTAAACACCTATTCCCCCCGCGTACTCACACTAAGTTGCTTCGCAACTCCACCAAAAATAATAGAATTATATCACCTTTCAACTTCTCATACATAGAGTCCACACATTTTCATGAAAAAATTCATTCTCTATACAAGCAATATTTATGCACTAAGCTAAACAAGTTTTCCCTAATAGGTCACATCACAAAAGATTTTTGAAAGTAACTTCCTTGTAACTCACACCGATATCACAAAGAAAATCGAATACCAACTCCATACGAGTTACGCAGTCTGGATGTTAAACGAATATAAATCGATACTTAAGAACTTATCACATGAACAACTCAGTCTATCTAAAATGCGCACTCCACCACTCAACTAATTTTCAGCGTTAGCGAGACTAACTATTTCCACAAACTCCTTGCTACTCAAATCCTTGAATTATTTAACTAAAGAGTTACCAGTCCTTCTGGCATGTATTGCAATTCATCTTACGCTATGTTCACCCGTCTTGCGTAATTGTTCATCTTGAGAACCGTCATCCTTGTTCTAATCCAAAAACTTAATCCTTTCTTAAACCTTCTACACCTTGTCTCCTCATTAGGTATAAGCTGGGTGGCATAACGTGACAACTCTGTAAACTTCATCTCAAATTTTTCCACAGTCATTCTTCCTTGTTCCAGGTCAATAGATTCTTGCTCCTTCTCATGCTTGTAGTTTACGGGCTTGTACTGCTCATTGAATGCTTTCTCAAAACAGTCCCAAGTGATTCTCTGGGGTACAGGAGATTCAACTCCTAGCATTAGCATTTTCAGTAATCGCTCTGTGGCTTCTCACTAGTGATACGCTTCTTGTTTGAACATAAAAACTATGAAGTCAATCCTATTATCTGCATCTATCCCCAACCTATCCAGAATACGCACGGCATCCTTCAACTAGTTTTTTACTTCTGAAGGGCTACGGGTTCATGTGAACTCCTTTGCACCCAGATCCTCAAATGGTTTGATTAAGGGGTTACTATTCCTCTCAGCTCGCATTGTGATCCAACTCGCGTTCTATTTAGTCAGTCTTACGATTGCCTCCAACATCCTAGTGGTTGGGTCAGGTTCTACTGGTCCCACTTTCAGAGATTCTTCTTGTCGTGCCTCATTATATTGGTTCAGGTTGAATGACGCTTCGTCCGAATTTCTCCAAGCTCCTTCCTATTGTAGGAAAACTATGACTTAGGGCTCGACACAAGTCCAACTTATAGACATAAGGATAAGAACAAACTGTCTACGGAAGGTTTTAATGACACAAGGTTCGTCCCCCTTAATCTGATAACGCATTTAGACTTTGCAAAAAGACAGCAACACAAGGCCCCTCCCAGGTTATTTCTCCAATCTGATAACTTGCTTAGACTTCCAATTGGGACCCTACGTCTACAGAACACATTTTCTAAATGGACCTCAAAGCCAAGTCAGTCAGATGCTCAAAGGCAACGGTATGACAACCCCAGGCCTAAATCACTCTTCTCAACAAACCGCGAGATGACATGCTCATCCTATGGTTTACCACAGACCACACTCTGACAAGTCTATAGAACCTATAATCTAGAGCTCTGATACCAAAATGTAACACCCCGCTCCCGCAAGGCACCAAACCTGTACAAAGAAATGTGATCCTGCCGAAGACCGGCGGCCAAAGAGAAATACAAGGGATAACAATATTGAGAGACCAAACAAGAACTTCTAAGCGCTCACAACACCTTAATGTCAAAAGAGGTATATATGAGTCACTAAGAATTCGCTATCCTAAGGGCATACATTACTTCTAAAACATCAAAAACCTTCAGAGTCTTATACATGAAACTCTTCTAAAACTAAAAACTAAACAAAAGAAAATCGAATCAAAATGATTCCCAACACCAAAACCAAAACTACTCAACGACGCCGATGGTGGACCAACTCCTAGCCATTCCTAGTATCTGTAACCACAAAGGTTAGAGAAGAGAGCACTTAGTATTATCATTAACAGAAAAGACAGTTACTTCGTTAAGGATAACTGAAAACTCTTTCTAAAACAGTTCATCACATTTTCTACGAAAATATAAAAACTGATGCATTTGCTTGGACATGAAAATATCACAAATTATACAGAATCTTCTCAGTATTGCAAATAGAAATATGTTCTTGGCTCAATCGCCACAAATTTAAAATGCATTACCACTTGCTCAAATCTAGTTTCAAACCCCAACAGTGTCCAAATAGTCATTAACCTCACAACAGAGAATTTTGACGGTACCGTAACCTCAATTTTCAATGCACGAATATCAACATGATAGAATGAGGGCCACTCTTTATCAAGCACGAGTGGTATGCGCTAAAATTTGGGACTCAGCCCAAAAGTCTCACAGATAAAAACCCCCGCTTAACGGGAAACCCCCTATAGGATCAAATGAAAAATCCATAATTGGGTAACTTCCCTCATTACGGGATATAAAGGGCTGAAAATTCTTGTAACTTTGCACTTTAGAACAATCGTGCAACATTAACCATACATTCATAGTAACATCATGCTAGCTCAAAATATTATGGATAGCACACTAGAATTAAAAATATCATGGCTTTTGAAAACAACAGGTTCATGCGATCGTCAAATTAGTCATAATTCAAAACATGCACTTCAAACTATTTTCATGCATCATTTACATAAATTCAAGTTCAAGATAATGGCTAAGCACTCTCACCTTGTATTATATGCATATAAACCAAGCCTCCCTTGACAAGCGAAGCAGAACTCCCGGGTTCTACAACCTTTTGTACCTAGCAAGCAAAACACGACTCAACCGTTAACACAGAATCCTTCCCTTTTAGCATGTGAAATTAAAACAATTCGGACCATTGAATATTTTCTTTAGTTTTAGGGACCATGGTTACTTTCTTTTTAGGTTTAAGGGATACTACGCACTTGCCCAATCCTTAACTTATTTAAGGATTTAACTTGACCATTTATTACTTTCTTTCAATCATTAAATTTCAAGATACCGCAGCATTTTGAGGTATTTAGACTTGAAGTTGGATTATGATTTTTGGTGACGATTTAGATTAAAATATTCTCTACAATTTTTATGTTTTACACCAACGCCAAAACCTAAGGCAACTAGGTGAAAAACTTTATGGAAACAAAAACGGTTCAGCACATGCACAAAAAATTGGCGAGAAAAGTGTCTCTATTGGTCTTGATTTTGGGGTATCAAAACAACTCAAAGTGAGCCCATTTTTGGATATGTCCTAGTTTACCATATCCCCTACAAGTTTCATGTTTAGTACAAAAGGTAGTTATTTGGAACAACTTAGAGTTTTTAGCCATTTTATAAAATAGATTCTGTTAGCCACCAAAACTCAGTGGAGCCGATTTTGGACAGAGACTTTGAAATGTTTTTGAGAGTTTTCTGAGGCATCTAGGTCTAATTTTTGGTTAAAACATAGTTTAATATGTTAGCAATAATGTTCATGTAGACCACTTTTGAAATAGGTCACTAAAAATAGGGGTTTTGGGTTATACAAAAATATGTTATAGAGGTATCCTTTGAGGGCTTAAACACAACAGAGAGTTTCAAAGGGGTTTGGAACCCACAAAACTCAATATATTGGGCTCATTAGTGGGTATCTATATATACATGGTATCTACAACTTTCATGTTTTCGACAAAGCTCAGGTCTTATTTTAAACTAGGATTTTTAGGTCTGCATTATTGACTGGTCTGAAACCAACACACTTTGGTAGAATTGTAATATCTCGAGTTCCACTCACTCAAATGCATTCAAACTAATTTTGGATGAAAGATAATACAAAACCCTAGGTTTGGACATAAAGAACATGCGTATAGCAGGTTTCTATATTGAGTTCTGATATTCCAAAGATTAGGGAAGAAAGCTCAAAAAGCCCAAAACTCAGGCCTATTTTGGTTCTAGACTCTTAGTGTCATGTGTGTAAGTTTTTGACCCATCTTCTTTGTATACATGTGTTATACTTCAATATATCAATATTCCAGAGCTTATAGAAGTCATGAAACTCATGAAAACACCCACACCAACTCACAACTTCAACATTCATACCAAACAGTCCCAAAAATTTAACCATGACGCCTTTATTTTTGAGTTTTTGATTCTTGATCTTAGATTTGTGTTTGAAAATAATGAAAGAGGTATTTGATATATATAAAATTAGACGTATTTGAGCCTTGATTACCATGTTTAGATGTTTTTTCTTGGTGATGGAAAACCTTGGACTTAGCTTTCAAGCTCCATGGATCATCCTTTTTCTTTCTTCTCATTTCTTCTTCTTTCTTTTTCTTTCTTCTCTTTTCTTCTTCTTCTTCTTCTTCTTCTTCT
>JAULJZ010073281.1:0-34820 GCA_032270985.1 Heliamphora pulchella | reverse complement strand
TGGTTTCCAGACTTCAATTGCAATAGAATGGCCAATTCAATTGTAATTGAATCTGCTATTGAAATCTGGATTTCAATAGCCAATGAAATTCACAGATTCCAACAGCTATAAGCTTCTTCCAAAGCTTCAAAGCTGAAGCAATTCCTCCCCCCCCACCAAACGTCACAGTACACCAGCAGCGGCCACCACCAGCCTTCACCGCCGACATCTCTCCACCCACCGATGTTCACCGCAGACGACTTGGTCTCTGCCGTCTCCCCCTTTTTGCCTCAGTTGTTTCTCTCTCTGTGTTGTCTCTCTCCCTTTCTGTTCTCTCCCTCTGTATTATTTTTCTCTCTCTCGCCTTTTCTCTCTCTCTCTCTCTCTCTCTCTCTCATGTACTGAATTGTGCATAATGTATAGTAAACGGTGTGTGTGTGTGTGCGCTGTGTGTGTGCGTGTGTGTGTATATATATCTATATGCTGTGTGTGTATATATAGTATATATGCAGTGTGTGTAATATATAATATGTATGCTGTGTGTATATATATATATATATACACACGCTGTGTGTGTGTGCCGTGTATGTATGTGTGTGTATTGTGTGCGTATTATGTATGTATATATACTGAATATACATACTTTGTGTAAGATATATAAATATATGCTATATATATGTATAATTAAATACTGGGTGTGCATGTATAACATGTATATATTGTGTGTATATATATATCTTGTGTGTATGTGTGTGCGATGCGTGTGCACTGCGTGTGTGCGCGCGATACGTGTGTGTGTGTATATACTGAGTGAGAATGTGTGCGTGTGTGTAACATATACTGTGTGTGTATATTGTGTATACTGTGTGTACATAATATATATAAATGTATGCTGTGTGTGCACTGTTTGTTTTAAATATTCTAAGTTTTTTTCCATATGTGGGTGGATTGTTTGGATGTTCAAAATTAAATTGTATATATTAAAAGGCTAAAATGGTTATAAAATGTGTTAACAGAGTTTCATGTTAATCAAGAGCATTAAACGAATTTTATAAAAATTTAGAAATTTAAAATACAAGATTTTTAATAGTAAAATAATAAAATATATTGCTAATAAACGATATTTTAGAAAAAAGAAAGCAATAAAAATCACCTGTTATTAACTTAGAGAATAAAAATATGTTTTAAATTTATGCAACATCCTTATATTATTACAAAATTTTAAAAATAAACTATGATTTTATACATTCAAACACTAGATTTTGGTTAATAAGACAATTAAGACATTTCTATAAACTAAAATATTGTTTCTTTATGTATGACTAGATTTAAATATTTCGAGACAAGCTATTTGAATAAGTTCAGCTAAATCGGTAATTCTTCTGATATCTGAGTTAGTTGAGTTTTCAATTATCGCTTTATAATGATTTTGAGGTGCACCACAATTATTGTTGAAAATGACTATGAAAATGTGATGTTATAAATATAAGAATGATAGTATAAATGGCGTCCCGGCCGTTGGAAAACGATAAAGCATTCCAGCGAGTTGATGTAATAAGGGCGGCGAGTCACGGCCAAGTGAATAGAAAATGATCATTTTTCACTATGGGGTAGCTCTCCGAATTTCCGGTAGAACCGTTTATTCGGACATCATTCTAAAAATGAAAAACGAATAATAACTCAGATATCTATGCACTCAAACTAGCTTTGCTAATGTTGTTGTTAAAATCATTTTTCAGGTGATGCTTAAAATAAATTAGCTAGAGTGGATGCATCGTGTTCTTTTCCCTTTTATTTCTTCTTTTGTCACCTTATATTTTCTCTTATGATGTACTCGTGAACATGATCTGCACTAGTATACTCTGAAAATTTTTGTAAAAATTCTGGCTTAGCTTTTGTAAAATCAATAAAATAATAAATTATTCACAAATTATGAAAAAGAAAAGTTTAAATAAGAGGCCTCAGGTGGATTTAATTCATTGGCCGATCACGAACGCCATTCTTACAAATGAGTCGTGACAGAGTTGGTATCAGAGCTAAAGTTTTCAACAAAAAAAGAAAAATCCAAAGCTTAGGGCACCCACACCATTCTTGCATATGCATTTTCTTTTATTTTGATTTTATCTTATCTTATTGAGTAAATAAAAAATAAATAAATAAAATAAAATAACTAACTGATTATTCTTTATACGTGTAGATCATGAATTCCATCAATTGCTATGACACCTACGGAGGTTATCGATTGGTCCCTTCCCCAACTGGCACTAGTTGGGAACCTCTCAAAGCCTATCCTCTAGATCCAGTAACATATGAATACGCCGTTAACAAGGAAGCTGATGACCGTTTATATGAGGAAATAGTAAAAGTGGAAAATGTGAAACTATTTTATCTAGATACAATGAAACGAGCAGTAGTTAGGCATCACCTGGAAACTAGAGTTTTGATGGACCAGAAGACCTTAACAAATATGAGTGATAGAGGTCACTATCAGATGTTAGTTAATAGAGCCGCTGCTGTTGGATATGGTACTGCTGCTGGATAAGGCGACAAATATGTTTGTCGCCTTATAGTTTCTCTTATGATGTACTCGTGAACATGATCTGCACTAGTATACTCTGAAAATTTTTGTAGAAGTTCTGGCTTAGCTTTTGTAAAATCAATAAAATAATATATTATTTTCACAAATTATGAAAAAGAAAAGTTTAAATAAGAGGCCTCAGGTGGATTTAATTCATTGGCCGATCATGAACGCCATTCTTACAAATGAGTCGTGACAGAGTTGGTATCAGAGCTAAAGTTTTCAACAAAAAAAGAAAAATCCAGAGCTTAGGACACCCACACCATTCTTGCATATGCATTTTCTTTTATTTTGATTTTATCTTATCTTATTGAGTAAATAAAAAATAAATAAATAAAATAAAATAACTAACTGATTATTCTTTATACGTGTAGATCATGAATTCCATCAATTGCTATGACACCTACGGAGGTTATCGATTGGTCCCTTCCCCAACTGGCACTAGTTGGGAACCTCTCAAAGCCTATCCTCTAGATCCAGTAACATATGAATACGCCGTTAACAAGGAAGCTGATGACCGTTTATATGAGGAAATAGTAAAAGTGGAAAATCTGAAACTATTTTATCTAGATACAATGAAACGAGTAGTAGTTAGGCATTACCTGGAAACTAGAGTTTTGATGGACCAGAAGGCCTTAACAAATATGAGTGATAGAGGTCACTATCAGATGTTAGTTAATAGAGCCGCTGATGCTGGATATGGTACTACTTGCGCCCCCCCCCCAACCTTGTTTATAGTCCTCCTAGAATGGTACTAGTACCCGGAAGGGTTATTCCCCTAGAAAAGTTGGGGCAAGCTCATGCCCCCATTGTCATTAAGTCAGACTCCAAACCTGAAGAAGAGCCGTCCGAGCCGTCCCACTGGGGTGCGCAATCTGAACCTTCTGTCAATGGTCAAGTAAGGGATAGGTGGAGTTGGGATCCTTTTTGATATCATTTTTTATGTTTGGGGTGTTTTTGGGATTCTTTTTGTGTTTATAGGCTAGATGACAGTTTTTATGACTCATTTTTGTATAGCATAGCCTTGTACCCCAAACGAAAAATATTATGTATATAAATAAGAAGTTACTTTTGAACTCCTTTTATACCTCATGGATTAAGTTTTAAGCAAAGATTACCTTTAAAAAAATGCTTACCTTTACGAATCTAATCTTAAGATTAGTTTTCCTTGATATAGGTCTATTAAAATGAATACACGGAGAGCAACGTGGGACAGAAATATGACTAACTTTATGGCACAAGTCAACACACAAATGAATGAGATGCGCCGTGTGACTTGCGAGTTAGCTCAAACACGTGAACAAGCTCAACAGCAACAAAATTTAGCCCCTCCTAACTATAATGTGCCACCCCCAATTGCACCTCAAGACCAAGCTCCAAACCCCACTGTACCCCAAAATTCGAATGGAGGCCCAAATATATGGGAGTTTTTGAAAATGAAGCCGTCTACATGCAAAGGAGGACTAGACCCAATCAAAGCAAACGAATGGTTAGCAGCCATGGACAAGATATTCGAGGTAATGACCTGCACGAAGGCATAAAAGGTGAAACTGGCAACCTACCAGTTCGAGGGAGAGGCGCAAAAGTGGTGGAATCTGAAGAAGCAAAGCATCCCACATATGGAATGGGATCAATTCCTAGTTTGCTTCTGGAAAAAATATTTTTCCCAATCCCTACGTGACGCAAAATGCACAGAATTTCAACAACTCAAACAAAGGGGTGGAATGACTATTTCTGCATATGAAACGGAATTCACTAACTTGGCAGAGTACGCTTCACATATGATCTTCACATAACATATAAAAGCAAGGAAGTTTGAAGATGGGTTAAGACCCGAAATTAAAAAGATGCTACGACCTCTCCGTCTGTCTACCTATACGGATGTGGTTGATCGAGCCTTGTTGGTGGAGCATGAAAATAACGACAGTAAAAGATTCGTTGAAAATCAAAAACGCCAAGTCTCAAACTCTGGGAATGCTGGAAAAGGAGGATAAAAAAGGCAAGCCGTAGCAACGTCACAAAAAGGAAACTAAAAGCCTGTCTGTCCTACGTGTGGAAAGACCCACTCAGGAATCTGCTGGAGAACTACTGAAAGATGCTTTAATTGCGGTACTGAGGGCCACCTCAGGAAGGACTGCCCAAGACTTCAGAAAATTGGCGAAGGGCAAGGATACCAAAACCAAGGAACTGCAGGCGCAAGAAATCCACCGCCAGAAGCACGGGCAAACAACAACAGCAGCCAAAAACAAGGACAGATGTTCACCTTAGTCCCAGGAGATCCTCAGAATGCTGAAGAAGTAGTTGTCGGTAACATCTCTATCTATTCTTTGCCTGCCTATGTATTATTCGATTCTGGTTCTACACAATCCTTTATATCGTCACAATTTGCTGAAAAACTGATTAAAATTCCAGAGCCTTTGGGATACGAACTGCTAGTATCACAACCTATAGGTAGGAGAATAATTTTCTCCACGGTGTATAAGGATTGTCAAGTATCTTTCGATGAGGTCTGCTTTTCAGCTGATCTGATTTCCATTGCTATGGGACACTTCGACGCCATCCTTGGCATGGATTGGCTTGCTTCCAATCACGCCACTATTAACTGTACTTCAAAATATGTCAACTTTCAAACCCTCATGGTAGTTTTTGTTTTAAAGGAAGGAAAGTATCCTCACATATACCCCTTCTATCGATAACCCGAGCCTAAAAACTTCTTGGGAAGGGATGTCAGGGATACCTCTGTTATGTAATCAAAAACGTACCTGAAGACCTAAAGTTGGCAGAAATCCCAATAGAAGTTACGCCAGGAACCCAACCGATTTCAAAAACCCCATACTGCATGGCCCCTGCTTGGTTAAAGGAGTTAGAGGAGCAACTGCAGGAGTTATTGGACAAAGATTTTATTAGACCTAGCATGTTTCCATGGGGAGCCCTAGTACTGTTCGTGAAAAAGAAGGATGGGACGATGAGATTATGTGTAGATTATCGGGAGCTAAATAAGGTTACCATCAAAAATAGATACCCTCTACCTCGGATCGATGATTTATTTGATAAATTACATGGGGCAAGTGTTTTCTCCAAGATCGATCCACGATTAGGGTACCACCAACTGAAAGTAAAGAAGGAGGATATCGAGAAATCGACTTTTCGAACTAGATATGGACACTATGAATTTTTAGTTATGCCCTTCGGAGTAACAAATACCCCAGCAGCCTTCATGGACCTAATGAACTGAGTCTTCAAAGAAATTTTGGATGAATTCGTTATTGTCTTTATCGATGACATCTTAATTTATTCTAGAAGTGAAGAAGAGCATGCTACACACTTCAGGAAAGTATTACAAACCTTGAGAGATCATAAATTATACGCTAAGTTGAAAAAGTGTGTTCTGGTTAAAAGAAGTAGTATTTTTGGAACACATAATTGGTGGAGGAGGGATCTCAATTGATCCACAAAAAATCGAAGCAATTTTGAAATGGAAAACCCCAACGACAGTAACAGAAATAAGAAGTTTCCTAGGTTTGGCAGGATACTATCGACGGTTTGTTCAGGACTTCTCAAAAATTGCAGTACCCTTAACAGAGTTGACTCGAAAGGGAGAACCTTTTTGCTGGAATGAAAAATGGGAGAAGTGCTTACAGGAATTAAAGAGGAAGTTAACCACATCACCTATTCCCGCCTTACCAGAAGGCACAGAAGGGTTCGCTATCTACAGTGATGCGTCCAAACAAGGGTTAGGGTGTGTACTCATGCAACACGGGAGAGTTATAGCCTACGCCTCACGACAATTAAAGCCCCACGAAAGGAATTACCCCACTCACGATCTTGAGCTAGCGGTAATTGTTTTTGCACTCAAAATATGGTGACACTACCTATACGGAGTTCCATGTAATGTATACACTGACCACAAAAGCCTGAAATTCATCGTCACGCAGAAGGAGTTAAACTTAAGACAGAGGCATAGGTTGAAACTGATAAAGGATTACGATATCAATATCTTATACTACCCTGGCAAAGCAAATGTCATAGCTGATGCTCTAAGCTGAAAAGTTATAGGAATCCTGAATAATCTCCTCACTCGGCAACTTCAGTTGGTAGAAGATAAATCGGAGTCTCTGTGTGCCGCAATAGTCATCAAATCAACCCTTTTGGAAGAAGTGAAACCCCAACAAGAAGAAGACCCAAAGTTACGCACCATCCGCGAACGAATCAAGGTAACTCCGGACCTAGATTTCTCTTTGTCTCATGAAGTGTTAAAATTTTGAAACCGATTGTGCGTTCCCAATATAACGGAATTAAAAGAACAAATATTAGAAGAAAGCCACAAGTCTAAGTTCGTAGTGCACTCCGGGCTGATGAAGATATATCAAGATCTGCACACGATATTTTGGTGGATGGGAATGAAGAAGGACGTCGCAACCTATGTCAGTAAGTGCCTGCAATGCCAGCAAATCAAAGCTGAACGACAAAGGTCAGCCGGTCTTCTACAACCCCTACCAATTCCAGAGTGGAGGTGGGAGAATATTATGATGGATTTTGTGGTAAGACTACCCCAGACTTCTAAGGGCAATAATTCTGTATGGGTCGTTGTCAACCAACTCACGAAAACAGCACACTTTTTACCGGTAAAGAACACGCATACGATTGACCAAATGGCCAGACTTTATACCCGAGAGATCGTACGCCTGCACGGAGTCCTGACATCAATCATTTCCGATCGTGATCCAAGATTCATATCCTATTTTTGGAAAAGTTTTCAAGAAGCTATGGAAATTAGTCTACATCCCAGTATTGCTTTTCACCTGCAAACAGATGGATAATCGAAGCGAACTATTCAAACAATGGAGGATATACTCAGAGCTTGTGCCATGAACTTTCAGGATAGCTGGGAAGATCACTTACCGCTAATTGAATTCACCTACAATAATAGTTTCAAGCTAGTATCAAAATGGCGCCATTCTAAGCACTATATGGACAAAAATGTAGAACCCCAGTTGCTAGGAAGAAGAAAAAGAGAGCCATCTCACGGGGCCAAAACTTGTCCTGGAATCGATCGAGAAGATTCGTCAAGTTCGAGAACACCTCAGAATTGCCCAAGATCGACAGAAAAGCTATGCCGATGCAAAGTGACGGGAATTTCAATTTTAGGAAGGCGACATGGTATTCTTAAAGATATCTCCCATTAAAGGTATTCTTCGTTTTGGCCGAAAAAGAAAATTAAATCCCCATTACGTCGGACCCTTTGAAATCTTAGAAAAGGTGGGACCCGTAGCTTATTGTTTAGCTTTAACACCTGAGTTCACCCAGATTCATGACGTCTTCCACGTATCGATGCTAAGAAAATACATTGCCGACCCAACTCACGTTCTGACACGACCACTTGTGGAAATAAACCAAAACCTGAGTTACGAAGAACGACCGATACGCATCCTAGACCGCCAAGAAAAGCAACTTCGCAACAAAGTCATCCCACTTGTTAAGATGTGGTGGGACAATCATTCAAGAAGCGAAACAACGTGGAAAAAAGAAATCGACATGAGAAGCAAATACCCAGAACTTTTCACATAAGATACGATATCTCTTCATCTAACCTAAGCCACATTTGGAGGACCAAACTTCTTAAAAATGGGAAGGATGTGACACCCGATTTTAAAAAAATAAATAAATAAATAAATAATTATAGACCTAGAATAATTTAGTAAGACCTTACGTTAAAATTTGAAATTTAAATCCAAAAATTTACATCTATTAATAAAGAATCAAAACAATTATTAATTAGAACTTTTTCTCGCAAAATTCGACGCCATGGTAAATTATAAAATAACATAACAAACATATCTTAAATTTTTGAGGATTTTCTAGAACTAAAATTTTACAACCGTTGAAAATATTGTAATCGAAAAATCACGATAGAAAAATATTAAATAGATAGAAAATCTTAACGAATAATTTAACTCTATGATAATTTAAGAAAATATATTAAAAATTTATACTTAAAATTCTATATTTTTCTAAATTAAAAATTTTACATAAAAAAATTTTATGACCTATAAATTCCAAACCGCCGTACTCTCGGCAACCAAAAAATCTGTCGTTAGCATGCGTAGAGACAGCTGTCCCCACGTTATGCCTATATATACCCAGCGAAGCCGTTCTGAAGCAGGCACAAAATTTCTATTGAGAGAAGCTTTTCAATCTTTTCTTTTGAACGTAGCTATATATAGTAAACGGCCAACCGTCACAGTACACCAGCAGCGGCCACCACCAGCCTTCACCGCCGACATCTCTCCACCCACCGACGCTCACCGCCGCAACCAACAGCGGCCACCACCAGCCTTCACCGCGCCGTCTCCCCCTTTCTGCCTCTGTTGTATCTCTCTCTGTGTTCTCTCTCTCTCTCCCTTTCTGTTCTCTCCTTCTGTACTATTTCTCTCTCTCTCTCTCTCTCTCTCTCTCTCATGTATTGAATTGTGCATAATGTATAGTAAACGGTGTGTGTGTGTGCGCGCTGTGTGTGCGTTCTGTGTGTGTGTGTGTGTATATATAGTATATATGCTGTGTGTGTGTGTGCCGTGTATGTATGTGTGTGTATTGTGTGCGTATTATGTATGTATATATACTGAATATACATACTGTGTGTAAGATATATAAGTATATGCTGTATATATGTATAATTAAATACTGTGTGCATGTATAACATGTATATATTGTGTGTATATATATATTCTGTGTGTATGTGTGTGCGATGTGTGTGCACTGTGTGTGTGTACGATACGTGTGTGTGTGTATACTGAGTGAATATGTGTGCGTGTGTGTGTAACATGTACTGTGTGTGTATATATATTGTGTATACTGTGTGTACGTAATATATATATATAAATGTATGCTGTGTGTGCACTGTTTGTTTTAAATTTTCTAAGTTTTTTTCCATACGTGGGTGGATTGTTTGGGTGTTCAAAATTAAATTGTTTAAATTAAAAGGCTAAAATGGTTATAAAATGTATTAACAGAGTTTCATGTTAATCAAGAGCATTCAACGAATATTATAAAAATTTAGAAATTTAAAATACAAGATTTTTAATAGTAAAATAATAAAATGTATTGCTAATAAACTATATTTTAGAAAAAGAAAAGCAATAAAAATCACCTGTTATTAACTTAGAGAATAAAAATATGTTTTAAATTTCTGTAACATCCTTATATAATTACAAAATTTTAAAAATAAACAATGATTTTATACATTCAGACACTAGATTTTGGTTAATAAGACAATTAAGACATTTCTATAAACTAAAATATTGTTTCTTTATGTATGACTAGATTTAAATGTTTCGAGACAAACAATTTGAATAAGTTCGGCTAAATCAGTGAGTTTTCTGATATCTGAGTTACTTGAGTTTTCAATTATCGCTTTATAATGATTATGAGGTGCACTACAATTATTGTTGAAAATGACTATGAAAATGTGATGTTATAAATATAAGAATGATAGTATAAACGGCGTCCCGACTGCTGGGGGACGATAAAGGATTCCAACGAGATGATGTAATAAGAGTGGCGGGTCATGGCCAGGTGACTAAAAAATGATCATTTTCCACTACAGAGTAGCTCCCCGAATTTCTGGTAGAACCGTTTATTCGGACATCATTCTAAAAATGGAAAACGAATAATAACTCAGATATCTATGCACTCACACTAGCTTTGCTAATATTGTTGTTAAAATCATTTTCAGGTGATGCTTAAAATAAATCAGTTGGAGTGGATGCATCGTGTTATTTTTCCTTTTATTTCTTCTTTTGGCGCCTTATATTTTCTCTTATGATGTACTCGTGAACATGATCTGCACTAGTATGCTCTGAAAATTTTTGTAAAAGTTCTGGCTTAGTTTTTGTAAAAGTTCTGGCTTAGTTTTTGTAAAATTAATAAAATAATGTTTTATTTTCATAAATTATGAAAAAGAAAATCTTAAAGAAGAGGTCTCGGGGGGATTTAACTCACTCGCCGGTCACGAAAACCATTCTTAGAAATGGGTCGTGACATCAATAGTGCCATTCTTATACTTTTGGCGGATGAAATGACAATCGATCTCGATGTGCTTAATTTGCTCATGAAACAATAGATTAGTAGCGATGTAGACAGCAGACTTATTGTCACACCATAACTTGGTATGACCAATAGGCAATTCTTCTAATTCAGTGAGAAGCTGCCGAACCCACATGATTTCGAATGTTGCCAACGCCATAGACTTGTATTCTACCTTAGCACTGAACGTTGACACCACATCTTGCTTCTTACTTTTCCACGATACTAGGTTCCCACCAACCAGGGCAGAGAATCCTGATGTGAATCTCTTATCAATCGGGTATCCTGCTCAGTCTGCATCAGAATAGCCCTCGGTACGAAAATAACCCTGATCACAGAACTGTAGACCCTTCCCCGGTTTAGAATGAAGGTACCGGAGGATATGAACCACTGCATTCCAATGAGGAACAAGGGGATTAGACATAAACTAACTCACAATACTGACAGGATAGGCAATATCTGGTCTGGTCATAGTGGTCAAATAATTAAGTTTTTCCACCATTTGGCGATTCTTGTCAGAGTGAGGAAACACAGCACCATCACCGGGAAGAAGCTTCACACTCGGATCCATTAGGGACTTCACACCTTTGGCATTCAGCAGGCCGACATCGTGTAAAATATCAATCACATATTTTCTCTGAGGAATAAAAATCCCATGCTTATTTCGGGCGACCTCGATCCCCAGAAAATACCACAAGTGCCCAAGATCTTTAGTTTGAAATTGTGTCTGCAGAAAGGCCTTCAGGCTACTAATCCCAACACGGTTATCTCCAGGGATAACAATATCATCAACATATACAACAAGAAGAATACAGCATGAATCAGTCCGACGAAAGAACACAGTATGATCTTTGTCTGACTGGCGCAGACCAAACTGTTGCACCACTGTGCTAAATCGCCCAAACTAGGCCCGATGAGATTGTTTTAAGCCATATAGAGAACAACAAAGACGGCGCACCAAATTAAACCCCCCCTGAGCAACAAAAACTGGGAGGTTGCTCCATATAGACTTCCTCCTGATGATTGCCATGGAGAAAGGCGTTCTTGACACACAACTGATAAAGCGGCCAATTTCGAGTGGTAGCGAGAGAAAGAAAAAGGCGAATGGAAGTCAGCTTGGAAACAGGAGAGAACGACTCAAAGTAGTCAACACCATAAGTTTGGGCATAACCTTTTGCAACAAGGCGTGCTTTCAGATGAGCCAAAGAACCATTAGGATTCACCTTCATAGTGTAAACCCATTTGCAGCCAACCGCCTGCTTCCCAGCAGGAAGAGAAACAAGATCCCAGGTGCCATTATGATCCAGGTCAGACATTTTCTCTAACATAGCATAACGCCAACCAGTATGAGAGAGAGCCTCTAAAATGCTACCAGGAACAGCAGTAGTATCAACTGTAGAAATAAAAGCACGTAGAGAAGCTAATAAGTCCTTATAGAAATCAACATACTGGGGGTGATCCCGACAAAGACAATAAAGGCGACGGGCAGCAATAGATGGATCACTTACCAGCGGATCAACCGACGAGAGAACTGGCTCAGTAGAAGGCAGATTACGGGAGGGCAAAGTTGCAAGAGGTGACGCCGGGAGCGGCTCAGAAGGTGTGGCAGGAGTATCAGTTGTAATCCGAGAGACCAAGAAATCGGCAGACAAAGGGGAGGGAGGTGACTCACGACCCAGAGGTGGAACAGGAGGAGAAAGAGAATAGAAAGGGGTCGACTCCAGAAAGGTAACATCTCGAGACACAAAAAATCGACGAAGTGCAGGACAATAACACCGATACCCTTTCTGGTGTTGAGGGTAGCCAAGAAACACACATTTGAGGACACGAGCATCAAGTTTAGTAACATGTGGCCTGGTGTCACGCACATAGCATACGCAACCAAAGATTTTAAGAGGCAGGGAGTGCCCAGGTAATAGAGGAGTTAATACAGACATCGGAGAAACACCACCCAAGACAGTAGATGGCATGCGATTAATAAAATAACAGGCCATAAGAATAGCCTCACTCCAAAAATGATGAGGGACATGCATATGACATAGAAGAGCACGGGCTGTTTCTAAAACATGTCTACTTTTCTACTCAGCCACCCCATTCTGTTCGGGAGTATCAGGACAGGACGTCTGATGGAAGATGCCATGACTCACAAGAAACTCTCTCATGGCAATAGATAGATACTCCCATCCATTATCACTACGCAAGACCCTAACACAAGTACCAAATTGGGTTTGCATGATCATACAAAATTGAGTAAACACAAATAAAATCTCAGATTTATTTGTCATTAAATATAGAAATGTAGCACGAAAATAATCATCTACAATACTCACAAAATAACAAAAACCAAAAAATGATCAGAATGGATTAATTGAAATTGAGCAGAAGCTCATTTATTGACTCAAGACTGAAAAGGCACACGTATGTGCTTAGAAAAACGACATGACTCACACTCAATGGCAGACACAGACTTTAAGTACATAATTTTAAGACTCGACAAACCAAGGTGCCCAAGACGACAATGAATATCAAGGGTAGAAGATGACAAGGCAGAAAACGCCTGAACAAGAGCAGCTTCAAGCAAGTACAACCCCTTAGAGACCCGTCATTTATCGATAATCCTCTTCATCGTAAGATCCTGAAAAATACATGAGTTAGGGAAAAATGTCACAGGGCAGCTCAAATCAGCAGTAATCTGACTAATGGATAATAGATTAAAAAGATTAGTAGGAGTATGCAAGACATTATATAAAGAGAGAGCATGAGTTAGTGTCGCAACGCCACAACCCTCAATAGCTAAGGAGGATCCATTAGCCACCTAAACACCAGCATGACCAGGAGTCAACTTATAATCTGATAGAATACCTGATGATCCATCCATGTTAGCAGAAGCGCCAGAATCAATAACCCAGGTGTGAGGGGTAGCCACACATGCTGTAGGATTACCTGCAAAGGTGGCCGATGGTACCTCAAAAGAGCTCGTACTCTATCCAATCTGACCATACATATATTGATCATATTCTGCAACAATCATCTCAACAACACGTCTAGTCGAGGTGGGTGCCCCCTGTGGACTGGACTGGACTGGATATAGTCCTGCTAACTGCAATCAGATGTGGCATTAGCCACCAGTGGGGGCTTCCCATGAAGCTTGTAACATTTACTGTGGATATGTCCCCGAATCTCGCAATAGTGGCATGTACGGGTCTCACGACCACCATCACGATCTCCTCCACAACCAGACTTGCTACCACTACCACGACCGTGGCCTCGACTGCTACAGCTACCATAGACGCCCACCATAGTAGACTAATTAGAGATCTCAACAGGAGATGTCCCAGAACCACGAGACTCATCTCGACGGGACGCCCGACTCACACGTCGAAATGTCTCGAAGAGAGTGGGAATGTTGCTCCAGCAAAGATTTGAGAACGCGCTGAGTCAAACTCGGAGTCCAAACTGGCTAAAAAACACACCTTCAAAAGCTGCTGCCTTTGCTGTTGAAACTGAGACAGCTGATTCGTGAACGGAAGAAGATGATCAAACTCGTCAGTCAAAATCTTAAATTGCATAAAGTGATCCTGAAGAGGCTTTTTGGATTGCTGGGACTGAAAGAAGCCTTTCATGACATCATATAGGCCGGAGAGATCATTAGTGGAGAAATAGATTGAATCCAACGAGAACCAAATCTGTCGCACAGTATCAGTATTGGCCACCAAAGCCTGAACGGAAGGATTTATCGAGTTGAGTAACTGACTGAATATCCGGGCATCATTCCGAGTCCAAGTCCAGAAGGCCACTAAAGTCTGTGCTAGAGGGTCATCAAACAGATGGAAATCGAGCTCCATGCCTTGAAGCGACTTAACAACACTTTTCTTCCATAAAGCATAGCCATGGGCACCATCAAGTTTCCGATCAATCAACCGTGTGAATGAGGAGAACACCTCTGTGGTATGCTGTCGTCCAGTTTCAACCTAGGATTTGCGGGTTATGAAATTCTCTGACATCCTTGTTCACCAACAAGGGAACCAAAAATACCATACAATACGCGTCTCAATCCACACGGAGGTACGAGAAAGCACCACACTAGACCCTCACAGCATCAGGGAACTAGCAGACATCACTGTGAGGGAAAGAGAATCTGGCTGCACAAGTTAGAGATCTCTCGAAGGGCTAGGAATGAGCGGCAAGGCTCGAAAAGAGCTTATAGAGGTCGGCAAGGGCCTGGAGTGGGTCGCCTGTGGTTGCCGAAGCCCCTAGGATGGTTAACGTCACTCCTGGAGGGACTAACAAGGGTCGGCGACCTCCCTAGTCGCGCCGATCGTGGACGACGGCACCCCTGGAGGGGCTAATGAAGATCGACGGAGCCTCTGAAAGGACCGACGAGGTTTAGCAAAGCTTGCTAGAGATCCGACGAAGGTCAGTGCAGCATTTGGAGTCGCCGACGAGGGTTGATGGTGGTTGACGCAGGTTCTTGGAGAGCCGACAGTGGTCGGCGAGGCCTTCGGGGTTGCTAGCGGTGGTCGACGAGGTGGTCTGATAGTCGGATTCTTGTGGTTGACGGCTAGGGTTAGGGTTTTGCTACTTTAGGCAGTTAGGGTTTTGTGGTGGCTAGGGTTTCATGGCTCTGATACCATGTTAGAATAAGAGAGAGAAAGAAAAAATACGAAAAAATGTGTGTTCCCATTGTGAGACGTATACACATATTTATTAAGTAATGAGAGCATACAGTAGATACTGTGAGCATCCCCACTTGATATTATTAATATTTAATATATTAATACTAAAAATACTTAACATAACATTAGTATGGCCAAATTCAAACTCACCAACTTATTGTCAAGTGATCATATATTATAAATACTAGCATCAAAAAAGGCAAATTGTCTCATTTTTAAGATTACTCATGTACAATCGAACTTGTCTCATTTTATCAAAAAAGACATGCTCATATTATGTAGAAGCATGGTAACTTTCCTGCTAATTATGAGAATTTCCTAAATCAAACTACACTACGATTTTCTCCATTTTACAAAAATTCCCTGGACATTATATTATGTAGAAGCATGGTAGCCAGATTTAGATTTTGATTTTAAGCTGTTAGCTACCAACCAAAACCCAAATGGGTCAAAACAAAGAAAGATTCCCAAAAGTTAGTGTGCGGGTTACAAACTAAAAGTTTGTTCGGCACAATCAGGACCCAGCAAACTGGTCCAAGTTTGATGACCCTGAACAGAATATGCACTGAACTCCTTCTTGTCGAACTCGCTGAAGGCTTCTTACTCTGTCCCTGAACTCCTGCAAAACCAAGAACACCATTAGTACCCTCCGGTTTGCTTTAACCGGGAGGCACTCCGACACTCAAGTTAGACTTCTCTCAGAGAGTTTTCTATTCAAGAACTGGGCTTAGAATTTTCGTACCTATGGGTTGAGAGTGCTTCCCTTTATATAGGCGTCATAGATCAGGGAGGCTGAGTCCTCTTAGGACTCTATCTCTTATCCTTTAAGGATTTGGCCTTATCCTGGTGCGATTCTGGTTGCTCCAAGGCGTTGAGTCCTACATATCCGAACGACTCGTATCAGGAATAGGATCTATTTGGGTTATCTTCCTTCTCAAGGCCGACATGATCTTGTTTGGTTCGAGCTCCACCTTTTTTTGGGGTGGGCCGAACTTGTTTAGGCCGAATAGCTGGTGGTCCAGGCCTTTGAGACAGGTACTAAAACAATCTATTTTGGTCTGGCCTTCTTTTTGGGACTTTGGTCCCACTTGTTTAGGCTGCAGCTTAGGCTCATAGCTTTATCCACCCTCAAGAGCTTTAAAATCTTGTTCGGTTGACAGTCCCTATTGTTCGGTCATACTGGTCGAGATAGGTGCTTGGGTGTTGGGGTCCAAAAGGTGCTCCGTTGTTCGAAGGCTTGTATTCGATTCTTTGGACGGTAGTTCGGGTGTCAAAAGCCCTTGGTATCCCCTTTTGAGTGACGGCTGGCCTCGAGCCCTGTGTTGAGTGACGTGGCGTACTCTGATTAGGTCAGCGAAGGGGCACGCGTCATTTTTTAGAACAGCGTAATGATTGCATGCGGCGCATTTAATGCATCTATCTTTTCAAATGCAACGAGTATAAAAGCCTATTTGGATGCCATTTTCCATTTTCCACCATTTCTGAACTTTCCAAAAACCTCTCTGCGATTTTCGACGAGCTAAACCCCACTTCCGGCGATGAATTGTTAGATTTCGGCGGCAACTTGGAGTTCCTATACTCGTTTCGAGGTAAATTTCTCTTTTTGCTTCCTTCTTCCTTGCCTTGAGGCGAGTTTGCTTGCTTTTTACAGAAGTTACCTCTTATCCTATCCTTCTCTTTTCTTTTTCTTCCTAATGGGCAAACTACGAAAGCTGGTATCAATGCCGGAGGTGATGCGCATTTTCTGGCGTCGATACACATCCCAGATGACGTTGGAATTACTCTGGCTAATCCGAACGACCCTCGCGAGGGAAACTGGGAAAAGCTTCCCCTTCCATTGGTAGCCATAGTGGAGGGGGGAGTTCGGTTCCCTGTTCATCCTCTCTTGAGGAGGGTTCTCCGTCATTACCGGGTTAGTCCAATCCAGGTCTCATCCAACGTGTTTAGAGTGGTTATGGGTATTGTAGAGCTGAACCGTATCTTGGGTACCAACCTTGGTATCTGGGATATCGTTTACTGCTATAATATAGTAAAACACTCATCTGGGTCATATTACCTCAAAGCCAAGATGGCAGTCGAGAAGTTGGTCATCGAACTGCCAGACTCTGGCATGGATGCCAGTGATGACTTCTTGTATATTACGGAGAATTTTGAGTTCGGCCATGGGAAAGAGCAAGATATCTTCACTATCCCATGGAAGGAAGAACTTGGGCCTAGTAGGTTCCCCCACCACCTGGTCGTTGTTATTCCTTATTAAGTGCTTTGTTTATTTGTGTACTTCCCGAGCTCTAATATTTTCTTCCTTCGATGCAGGTGCTATTGCAAACAACCCAGCCCGTGGACCTCTTCCTGGTGTGCACTTAGAAGATTTAAAGAAGGTTTGGGCTTACGAAGGCTTGCCTGAACAAAAAAGATTGGGCCGTGCCGCGCACATTCTTCTAAAATACATACCGAGCTACCAAAGCTATATCCGGCCGAACACGTTCGGAGTTCGGGTAGCTACACCAACTTCGGCGCCTGTGGACGTTCCCGAAGTAATTGTGCTACCCTTCACCCGAGTAGAAAGACAGGTGGCTATTGCCCAGCCTTCCTTCGTCGCTGAAGAGCCTGGATCTTCGTCGCCAGGTTATACAATTTCAATTTTTTCTTCTTCTTCTTCACTTAGTTCATCAAACCTCACGCATACTGAGGAGATGGCCAAGAGAGAAGCTTCTACCGCCGATCTTTCTGCTCTTCTCATGCTTAGAGGGCCCAAGAAGGGGACCACCGTGGTCGCCTCTGCTAGGCTTGTGGAGCCCAGCCGATCAAAAGCAGCTGAACTCGCCGCCGAGCTCTCAAAGCCTGCCACTGTGGAGACTGTTGCAGCCCCAACACCGAAGAGGTTGAAGAAGGTGGGGGAATCTTCAGAGAAGGAGACAGGGAGAGAGAAAGAGAAAGAGAAGGAAAGAGAGAAAGCGAAGGGGAAGAAGGAGATGGACGTCGGGGGGAACCAGAACCGTAGACCCCCGTGCTGTCGAAGGGAGGTCGCCAAATAAATGTAGAGGACAAGGCGGCCTCTCCAGATACCGCATATGGGCTGACCCAGGTGCTCCTCTTACCTGCGGATATGGAGGAGGTCCGAAAACTCCCCCATAAAAAGTTGGTAAAATCAACAGTCCAGCACTCCATCCAGGTATTCCCTCACTTCAATTCTCTTGTGCTTTCTTTTTGTTTCTTTTTGTTGTTAATACCCTTTTTCTTTGTAGAGCCTTCAACATTTGATGGCGATGGTGGAGCAAGTTGAGGCTCAAGAGGGAGAGCTCACCAAGCTGTGCAAAGTGAATTTTAACTATCTAAAGTAGATGAGCAAGCTGGAGGGTAGTCTTCGAGAGAAGACTAAAATTACCAATGCAGCTTGGGCCCGGGTCTCTGAGCTAGAAGTAAAAGAGGTTGCACTGGAGAGGCGCCTCAAGGAAAAGGAGGAGAGCCTAATCGCCTCCCAAGCACAGCTGGGAAAGGCTCAAGCCGAGGTAGCCTTGGCCCAAGAGAAGAGCTATGCTAAAGGCGTAGCTGAAGCCACAGAGGACTACAAAAGGCAAGTTCTGAAGCTCCAGGACATCAACTACACCGCTACTTGGAAGGACGCGCTAGAGGCTGCAGGGGTTGGGGCTACTTCCCCCTTATATACTGATATTCCTCTTCCGAGCAAGCGTACGGAGGAAGAAGGAGAAGAAGAAGAGGCCCCAGTGGCTGTTGAGGGAGGAGTAGATGGGGTTGATGAAGAGGGGAATGAAGCCGGGGCCGAACAGGCAATAACTCATGTTGTGGCCGGGGAAGTTGGCACCCTGGTGGAGACAACAGCAGACTTCCTCGCTGCCCCTTGAGGGCTTTGCTCCTTTGAGTTGTCACTGTACTGCCCCTTGGGGCTTTGTTTTTGTAGCTTCGAGGGTCCTAGCCCCTCCTTTGTTTAATGAAAAAAAAATTTCTGTCTTCTCTATTTGCTCGGATTACAATTGTAATGCACTTTTCCTTCGTATTCTTACTTAGCCAGTTATTGATTTCGTACAGGGTCAGCATCCATACTGAGGTTTAAATTAGTTCGTATTATCTTTGAACTTAGCCTTTTTAGGCTTATCCTCCTAAATATGGGATTAACATCCATACTTAGGCTTATTCATCCCAAGCATGAGATCAACATCCATACTTGAGGCTTGATCAGTTCGGATGAACTTCGAACTTAGCCTATTTAGGCTTATTCATCCCAAGTGTGGGATCAACATCCATACTTGAGGCTTGATCAGTTCGGATGAATTTCGAACTTAGCCTTTTTAGGCTTATCCTCCTAAGTATGGGATCAACATCCATACTAAGGGCTAAATCGGTTTGAATGAATTTCGAACTTAGGCTGCTGAAGACATTTACTGTACTAAGGGTGTGCCCCCCAAGTTTTTGTTAGGGATATTATGTGATAAAAACTTTTGAAAGGGAAGTAAAAGGAAAAAGTTCATGCCGAATAGAGGCGTTTGATTGTGAAAATGAGAAAATTACATTGAACTGTAAAATCAATAGTAAAACTTTTGGAGGTTGTTTACATTACATGGTCTAGGGATAGTTTTTCCACTCATGTCCTCTAGGTGATATGCTCCAGAGCCACTCCTTGAAGTAACTCTGTACGGGCCCTCCTAGTTCAGGCCCAGCTTTCCCTGGACAGGATCTTTCATATGACCGAGCACCTTTCTTAGGACCAAGTCCCCTTCGTCGAACTCGCGGTATTTCACCCTCTTATTGTACCCTTTGGCAAGAGTTTGCTGGTAGGTTACCAATTTAATAGTTTCCATTGTTCTTCGTTCTTCGGTTAAGTCTAGGTCCAAAGCCAGTGTTCTGGCATTTGCTTTGGGAGCACTAACCTCTGTTCAGATTGTAGGTAATTCGACCTCCAATGGGATGACTGCCTCTACCCCATAAGCTAAGGAGAAGGGGGTTTTACCTGTAGACCTTCTTGGAGTTGTTCGGTAAGTCTATAAAATCGAAGGGAGTTCTTCGACCCATCTTCCTTTAGCAGCACCCAACCTTTTCCTCAGTCCGTCACTGATGGTCTTGTTTGTGGCTTCAGCCTGTCCAATACTCTGAGGATATGCTGGGATGGAGAAGTAATTCTTGATCCCTAGACCCGAAAAAAAATTCTTGAATAGTGAACTGTCGACCTATGTGCCGTTGTCAGAGATAATTGCTCGGGGGATGCCAAACCGAGTAATGATATTTTTCCATGTGAACTTCCTCACGTCGACGTCTCAGATATTGGCTAAGGGTTCAGTCTCAACCCATTTTGTAAAGTAGTCCGTGACTACGAGGGGGTACTTCCTGTTGCCAGTGGCCCTTGGAAAGGGGCCCACTATATCTTATCCCCACTGAGCAAAAGGTCATGGGCTAGTGAGTAGAGAGAGATCTTCAGCTGGGGTGTGGATGTTTGGGCCAAACTTTTGGCATTTCTCACACTTCTGCACATATTTCTCTGCATCTTTCTGCATATATGGCTACCAGTAACCCTGAGAAATTGCTTGGTGAGCTAGAGACCTCCCTCCAGTTTGGCTACCGTAAATTTCTTCATGTATTTCGAACAAGAGGTCTTGGATTTTGTTTGGATGCACACATAATAGGTAGGGCCCGGTAAAGGATTTCTTTTATAGATCTCCCGATTTAGACACCCAGAACCTTGCTGCCTTCTTCCTTATGACTCAAGCTTCTTTTTGATCGGTTAAGAGTTCGTCTTTTACCAAGTAATTCTTTAGGGGATCCATCCAACTAGGACCTAACTCCGAGAAATGAACCTGCTCCTCCTTGGTGCTAGCTATACTTGGTTGTTGGAGTACTTCCATCGAAATCACCCTTCTTTCCTCAGAGCTTACAACTGATGCGAGGCACGCCAGAGAGTCTGCGTATCTATTTTCTTTGGATGGGATCTGGGTGATTTCGCAGCTTGGGATGTCCTTGACCAACTGTTGTGCCATCCGAACATATGCCTGCATTCTGTCAT
This sequence comes from Heliamphora pulchella, assembly GCA_032270985.1. Lineage (NCBI taxonomy): Eukaryota > Viridiplantae > Streptophyta > Magnoliopsida > Ericales > Sarraceniaceae > Heliamphora > Heliamphora pulchella. The sequence goes on along the minus strand of JAULJZ010073281.1, from coordinate 13,492 downwards.
CCCTAGCTGTGTATTCTCCCTTATATTGACTCACGACCAACTGAGAGTCACAAAATATCTGGACTCTTCGGGCTTTTAGGTCTTTGACATCTCGAAGTCTGGTAAAGAGGGCTTCGTATTCGGCTTCGTTGTTCATGGCCTGGAAGTCAAGCCGAACAACTCTCTCTATAAGGATTCCATCAGGGCTAAATAGTACAACTCCTACCCCTGCTCCTTTGTTGCATGAAGAACCATCCACGTAGAGCCTCCAAGTATTTTTGGAATTCGTATCTTCTGAAGTTATTGGCTCGGCGACTTGCCCCTAGTATCCGCCGAACATTCCTCCTGGCTGAATTGGGCAGAAAGTGATGTCGTGCTCCCCGAGTTCCACAGCCCACTTGGCTATTCTCCCTGAAAAGTTAACTTTTCGAAGTAATTCTTGAAGAGGGTGTTTGGTGATTACCTTGATTGGATGTGCTCTGAAGTAGTGGATTAGCTGGCGAGATGCAACGACGAGTGCTAAGGTCAGCTTCTCTAAGGGCGGGTACCTTATTTCTGGGTCAAGGAGGACTTTGCTCACGTAGTAGATTGGCCTTTGAGTCATGTTTTCCATCCTCAGGAGCACAGCACTGACAGCTCGGCTTGATACTGCAAGGTATAGGAATAGAGTCTCATAATTATTCAGTACTGTTAGTAGCGGTGGGGAAGAAAGATAGTGTTTTAGCTCAGCGAGGGCTTTCTCAGTATCTTCATCCCAAATGAACTGGTTGGCTCTCTTTATAGCTCTGAAGAAGGGGTAGCACTGATCAGATGCTCGGCTTATGAACCGGTTGAGTGCTACAGCCATCCCTGTCAACTTTTGGACCTCTTTCATATTCTGTGGGGTTTTTAAGTTCTGTATGGCTGAGATTTGCTCGGGGTTGACCTCTATTCCTCTGTGAGTGACTAGGAAGCCTAAGAACTTTCCAGAGCTTACACCAAAGGCACACTTAGAAGCATTGAGCCTTAGTTTGTAAGCTTTGAGGATTTTGAAGGTCTTCTTCAAGTCACAAGGTGTCTGCTCGGGTGCTTAGTCTTGACAACCATGTTGTCAATGTAGACCTCCATGGTCTTTCCAATTAGGTCGCCGAACATCTTTGTTGCAAGCTTTTGATAAGTGACACCTATGTTCTTTAGTCCAAATGGCATCACACGGTAGTAATATATTCCCCGAGGGGTTATGAAGACTGTCTTCTCCATGTTCGAGGGGTACATAGGAATCTGGTGGTACCCTCTATATGCATCCAGGAAACTCATTTTGTTGTGTCCTACTGTTGAGTCAACAAGTTGATCTATTGGGGTAGAGGAAAGCAGTCCTTGGGGCAGGCCTTATTTAGGTTAGTGAAATCGACGCAGACTCGCCACTTTCCATCCTTCTTCTTGACCACTCTAGTATTCGCCAACCAGGTCGGGTAATGGATCTCTTTGATGGCACCAGCCTCGTTTAGCCTTTGAACTTCCTCTACCACTGCTTCTGTATGATGTGGTGCTAATTTTCTGGGCTTCTGCATTACTGGCTTCCTTTGGGGGTCCACATTCAACCGGTGGCAAATTATTTCGGGATCTATTCCAAGCATCTCGTATGGTGTCCATGTGAACACATCTTTGTTCTCTTTTAGGAATGTCATCAATTCGGATTCCTCTTATTCGGTCATGCTGGTTCCGAGCAGGAAGAACTGATATCGATCTTCTGGGCTGATCGTGACTTTCTTTAGGTCCTCCACCACCTTTTCTTCGGCTGTTCGGCTGTAGTCATAGATTGTTTGGCCACCCTCTACCTCTATATTCTTCACCTCTGGATATTGTTCTTGGTTCTTCATCGTTGCTAAGAAACATTGTCTTGTTATATGTTGATCTCCTTTGATTTCGATTACTTCTTTGCCCATTTGAAAATTCAGGGTCTGGTGGTAGGTTGAGGGTACTGCTCCCAAACTATGGATCCACGTCCTTCCTACAATAGCATTATTAGTCGATAGCTGATTAACAACAAGGAATTCAGTGTTTACCGTCGCAGGCCCTGCTTTTACTGGTACTGTGATCCTTCTAACTGGCCATACTAGGTATGTGCCAATGCCGATCAAGGGTGTCATGCATTTTTTGAGTGCTGAGTCCTTCAGCCCCAGCTTCTGGAACAGGCTGTAATACATGATATCCACCGAACTGCCTTGGTCTACTAGTATTCGCATTACATCGTAATTAGTGAGGCGCAGCGTTAGTACCAGGGCATCATTGTGGGGTCGATGTATTCCTTTGAGGTCTTCCTCTGAGAAGCTAATTCCTTTTGGCTAGTTTTGGCCAGAATCCTCTCCTGTCTTTCAACGCTTGCCCTCATCCACCTTCATAGCATGTGCAATGGTCCTGGTTTGGTGCCGAACAATTGATCGAATGATCGGCTCGAATGTGCCATGAATCATCTTTACCACTCCAAGTGGAGCTTCTCCTTACTCGGGCCTTTGGTTCTGCTCAAGGTTTCTCCCTTCCCGAGCAGTCTTCTCGGCGTCTATGAATTCCAGTAGGTGCACAGCTTGTACCAAGTCCGCCAAGTGTCTTTTGAAAGTTCGGCATTCTCCAGTCAGATGGCCATGATCTCGGTGGTAGTGACACTTTCGCTTCTGATCTCATCTGTTCGGATCCCCCATTAGCTTCGGCGGCCACTGGAAGTAAGACTTGTCCTTGATCTGGTCCAAGAGCTTGAGCTGAGGTTCTTTGAGTACCATTTGTAAGGCCTGGTAAGCTACTGATCCCTTCTTCTCTTGGGGTTCCTTTCTGGTCTTCTGATATTTTCAGCATTTTTCCTTCCTCTCAAGTTGTTTGACTGATGCTACACTTTGTTTGGCCTGGTTTATGTCTTCCTCAACCTTCGCATGCTACTCAATTTTCACCATCAGTTCGGACATTGTGGTGACGACCTTTTTGGTGATGGATTGTCTCAAACGACTTTGGGGAGGCAACCCGATTTTGAATGACGCCACAACGAGTTGTTCACTATAATCTTTAATCTCGTTGTAGGTCTCCCAGTAACGCCGAGCATACTCTTAAATTGTTTCTCCATCACTCTTTCGGAGGGCCTATAGTGTGTCAAAGCTTTTTGGCTGTTTACTGATGGTTATGAATCGAGCAGTAAAAGACTCAGCCAGTTGCTACCAGCTTACTATAGATCGTGGTGGCAACTTATGAAACCAACTGAGGGCCGTCTCCCCCAGACTGGATGGGAACATGCGGCAAAGGAGTGCATCGTTCCCACTCCAAAGTGCCATTACCTGTCTGTACTGCCGAATATGGCTCACTGGATCCGTCTTCCCATTGTACATCACAAACTTCAACGAAGAAAACTTGCGAGGTGGATCATCATTCTCAATGACTTCGGCCAATGGTGATACTGAGATCTATTCAAGGGCCCTTCTTACTACGTCTTGGGCTGTTCGGCCACCACCATGTTGCATCCTGGAATCCATCCTTCTCTCAAACCATAATCGTAGGTCTTAATTGGGGTCCAGTTCTGCCCGAGCTACTCTTTCATAGCTTGGCCGAACTGACTCTGCATTAATGATGTTAGTTTTCCTAAGGCTCCTCAAGCTTACCTCGAGCTCTTTGCGCCTTCGCCTCAATGGATGACTCGGACTATAGGACTCTGGGCTCTGTTCGATTTCCTCTTCCTCGGGACTTTCCCTTTGCCTTACGCACGGTTCCCTTTGAGCATCCTGCCTCTGGATCAGTCGTCTAAGCTCGTCAATTTCTCTATCACGCTGCTCCATTCTCTCTTTAAGGCTATTAATAATCCTGTCTCATCTGGCCAGCCGCTCCTCTAATCTTCCTCTCTCTCTCGAAGATGGGGGAGATGGTCGTTCTCCTCTTGAACTTGTGGTTGAATAGCGTAGTTGCCTCCTATTGAGTGAAGTATTGTTCTTTCGCCTTCGAATCTTTGAAGGGATTCTGGGGGCCCTTGGTCTCTTTAGGATGATCGGTATAAACCTTTGGGGGATTTCTCCTTGCCCTCTGGTACGGCTCCCAGTGAATCCAGAAGGAGTTTAGCTCATGATCCTATTGGTTCGAGATTGTCGCTTCCCACAAACGGCGCCAAATTGTGCGTGTTACAAACTAAAAGTCTGTTCGGCACAATCAGGACCAGGAAAATTGGTCCAAGTTTGATGACCCCAAACAGAATACGCACCGAACTTCTTCTTGCCGAACTCGCTAAAGGCTTCTTGCTCCGTCCCCGAACTCCTGCAAAACCAAGAACACCGTTAGTGCCCTCCTGTCTAGTTTGATCGAGAGGCACTCCAACGCTCAAGTTAGACTTCTCTCGGGGAGTTTAGGATCTATTTGGGTTATCTTCCTTCTCAAGGCCGACAAGATCTTGTTTGGTCTGGGCTCCACCTTTTTGAAGGTGGACCGAACTTGTTCAGGCCGAATAGCTGGTGGTCCGAGCCTTTGGGACAGGTACTAAAACAATCTGTTTTGGTCTGGCCTTCTTTTTGCGACTCTAGTTCCACTTGTTTGGGTTGCGCCTTAGGCTCATAACTTTTATCCACCCTCAGTTAGCTATGAAAATCAGGAACAACACTCAAGGAGGATAAAGAAAAGCAATAGCCCCAACAAAGAATCTGACCAGAAATTAAGTTTATAGGAGGGTTCTTAAATTCTTGTAATCAAATTTCACCAGAACTAGAAGATGATGGTAGGAACATAGGAGCAGCAAGTACTGAGAGAAACTAATAATGACCTGCTAAAGAAGAGTTGATTCATGGACACTTATTATGAAGCAAGAATTGCTAAAGAATTCCAACGAGGAAGATTCAGGTTGGAGCAAATGCAGCTTTCTATGGGTTAAATTTTCATAAGAAAAGATTCTTGAATCTAAATGGGAACTGTAAAGCTCCCAGGGTCTTACGCACATAATTAGCTCTAAGAATTCCTAAACCTATATGGGAATTACAAGCTTGGCATTGATTAAGAGCTCAAATGCAGAATTTAAAAAAAAACTTGTGCCGAAGGCTGGATTGAAGAACGACGAAGAGTTGCTTGTTCTAAATCGTCGAAGACTGGATTGAGGTCGACGGAAGAGGAACGCCACAACAAATCTAACTTCCACGACTAGGGTTTTCGATCATGAGAGAAAAGGAGAAGAGGCGCTCTTTCCGTCGTAAATACATACTTTTTGTGACCACAAGAATTGCGACAACCGTTGTGCCGTCGTAAATATTTATTTTTTCCATTTATTTGCATCAGGATGTTTTGTCGTGCCGATGCAAAAACACTCTGAGACAAAAAGTTGTTTTTCAAGCAGTACATACATAGTTAAATGATGCTATAATAAATATGAATTATTAAATGGTGAATTAATCACAAAATTATTAATTTAATACTATTCCATGGAGAAAGTAATTAAAATTATACATAAAGTAAATTTTTGAGCATTTTTTCTTAATAATGTAATATAATTATACCATCAGGGACTATTAAAATACCCCTAAAAAAAAGAGCAAAACCATCAACCAAGCCCATGGTTTGAGCCCCAATTGCCTCACTCTCACACTCAAGCATAGTGTAAAGTCTTGTCAACCCCAACCCCATTGCATGCAATCTCCTTGGTCCAACTTTATGGCACCATCGTCCCCTCCATTACTTTAAGCTCCATAAAACCTCCTCCTCCTCCTCCTCACTTGGCAAGCCACACCACCACCTATATGCTCCAAATTCAAAAATATACCAAGTGTTGAGAGAATAAAGAAGAGAAGAAAAAAGAAGAATGGGGAAATTTAATTTGCATTAAAGCTCAAGTTCTTAGTCTTTCGACTTAGAAATCCAATCTTCGAGGTAAGTAACTCTTGTAAGTCCTCTTTCCTTACTCAATCTATAATATCCAACCACCATTCTTAAGATATTAAATCAAGAACACAATTAAAATTAGTTAGCTAAAAGTGAGCTAAAACAAGAGCTAGAGACTGTTTTGTGCCTATTCAAGATTTGTGTGAAATTATTGATTGTAGAATACATGATGTTCTTGCTTAATATGCTTGCTATAAAATTTATAATATGTGTTTAGCATGATTCATGTCAAAAAATGTGAAATTCATGTCATGCATGTTGTGATATACTGGTATTCTACATCGAAAAGGGAGAGAGAATTTCTGAGCTATAAAGAAAAAATCTTGGACCCTTACATTTAACGAGACTTTTTCCCAGGTGGTAGAAACCCTAACAGAACTCCGTAGTTAAGTGTGCTTATGCGAGAGCAATGCAAGGATTGGTGACCCCCTGGGAAGAACAAAACCGTGAGGGCTTTTACCCAAAGCGGACAATATCGTTGCCATGTGGAAAGAATAAAACTGTGAGGGCTTTGCCCAAAGCGAACAATATTGTTGCCATGTGAAGGGTCGGGGTGTTACAAATGATATCAGAGCCGACTCTCCTCACCTCCGAGTGTGGGCCCCTACAGTCTCGCGTGACACGTGGACAAGCTACTGAGTAGGCAGGTCAATAAGGACTGGCAGGCTACTGGAGCTGGAAGGCTACTGCACGAGGACGTGCAACCCTAAGGGGGGTGGATTGTGATATCCCGGTATCTCACATCGAAAAGGGAGAGGGAGTTCCTAGGCTATAAAGGAAAAGTCTTGGACCCTTACATTCAACGAGACCTTTTCTCAGGTGGTAGAGACCCTAGCAGAACTCCGCAGTTAAGGGTGCTTGGACGGGAGCAATGCAAGGATGGGTGACTTCCTGGAAAGAACAAAACCATGAGGACTTTTCCTAAAGCAGACAATATCCTTGCCATGTGAAGGGTCAGGGTGTTACACATATTGTAGTGTTAAGACCATATTATTGAACTTTAGGTTCTGCTCCAGATTTTTAGATTTTTGGACCTTACTTTGAAGAATTTTAGTAAAATCTAGAAAAATATTTTAGTGTCCATTTATTTTAAGTGCTAGATTTTTGTGTTAGCTTTCATCTAAATTTTTTTGGGTGTGATATAGACGAGTACATTTTAAGTTATTAAATTTCTTCCAAAACGTGATAGTTTCTGACCAGACTCTATTGCAAATGCCAAAATCCTAATTTAGAAGTTTCGTCACGAAATGGTTTCTTCACAATAGTTGTAGCTAATATATTTTTCTATTTACCCACAAAAAATGAGGCATTTTTATCATTGTTTAATTGATCAAATGCATTTTTAAAGTTGTCGTATAGACTCTGCCACACTGTGCTAATTATGCCACATTTTCTTTTGAAAATTGTTTCACTTATTTTTAATGGTTATTCAAAAATGTGTTTTCGTGAAAAAAGTTAGAAGACATTATAATCTAGGTTCTATCTAAAATTCGTAATTTATAGAGTTCATTTGATCCTGTGGCGCCGGGATTTTGGAATTTTGAAATGGCAAAAAATATGAGAATTCAAATGATGTTTTGAAAAATATTTTAACACCTTAAAAGTCAAATTTTGAAAATCCATTTTTGTTAAAAATAGAGTCGCCATTTAGTTTTTAAGAAAAAATTAAGAAAAACAAAAATGGCTACTGATATTTAAAATGTTAACCAAAGAAAGATGGTTCGGAGGCTAAGGAACGAATCAAGAAAAGGTGTTGGGCAACCTGTTCACCCAACCGTAAGATTGACCTCTAGTAATTATCATTGATTCTTTTGATAAGATTTCTCAAATGTATGCAAATAAAAAAATAGAGGTAAAGAGAGAACATCCAAAATCAAATATAGAAAATACATAGCATATGTATATAAAATACTAAAACAAAGCAAATAAATAGGTAAAATCTTAAATTCTGTGACATGCAATTCTAACTAAATGATACATTGAATATTTTCACATGCAATTTTACCAAAATAACCTAAGCTATCATGATTTAAATAAAAGAACAAAAATATACTAGAAATTGCTAAAATTACCTAAACATGAATTGCTAACAAAATAAGCTAAACTATTTTAAATACAATTTTAAAATAAAGTGAGTAAACACTAAACTAACATATAAAACATGCATAACTAAAATAAAAAGCATGTGAAAATTCTTTATTAAAAAATTTACCAAAGAAAAATAATGAAACTTAATAACAAGTGTTTTATGTATTAAAGCCAAAATAAGAATGTTAGAAAATGCTTATTTACACTACTAAACAAAAGAAAAATCTAACTATTTATATTTTATATTTTTAAATAAATTAAAAAAAAAAGAAAAGAAAAATAAATAAAAGAAAGTATAACTACCATAAGAAGAGAAAATAACACTAACACTTAAAGGTGAAAACTAGTTTAAAAGACTTTTTGTAATTTTTGAATTTAACAAAATAAAAGAAAAAAAATACTATAAAAGAAAAATTAAGCTAACATTTAAAAAAGAAGAAAAGGACAAATGAATAGGAAAATAAAGCTAATAAAAGGAAAAAGAAAGGAAAAAAATAGAATATTACAAAAAAAATAAAGCTAATAATAAAAATAAAATAAAATAAAATGCTAGAAAAAGAACATTAAACTAGCTAAAAGAAAAAAAAATAAAATAAATGCTAGAAAAGGAATAATAAACTAATGCTAAACGAAAAAAAGAAAATAAAATATACTAGTAAAAGAAATCAAACTAAGACTAAGGAAAATGAAAAATAAAATATTTGTGTAATATTGATAATTGCAAACATATGTATGTAAGTGCTTCGATTAAAATAATAATAACGTCGTTTAGTCGTATTGCTAAATTATGTTAGCACTATTTAATGATTTAATAAATTTAATACAAATAATTAAATAAATTAAACAAACTAAAACTAGCTACTCTACCAAATCAAACACATTCATTATAAACCAAATGAATTCTAAAGATTAAAACAACTATATAATCAATGAAAAAACGTATGCAAAATAAAATAAGCAAATTAACCCGGTCACTCCAAAGAGGTAGAAAATGGAGTTAGAAAGACCGGAGATCCAAGCAAAGTACATGAATTGCTAAGGAATCCTTTAGTCGGGGGATGGTGCCAACAATCCAATCCTCAATATCCAAGTTAGGGTTTCAATGTTGGCATCGGAGGTTCGGCTCTCGGTACTTCGACAAGGTCTCGGCATCGGGGCTCAAAATTACTCGGCGACTCGACAGAGCTTCTCTCTCTAAAATTCTCTTTTGAAAACATATCAGAGGGTACGGTATTTATAGAATTCCTCAACCAATGAAAGGCTGACACGTTTTGAGACTCATCAGGCTATTTGCAGGCTATTTGCAGTTGGCGGTCGCCAGGTTAGCAGTTGGCGGTCGCTACAATTGAAAAGGTTCTAAGAAGTTCTATTGGCGGTTGCCACAATACGAGTTGGCGGTCGCCAGGTTGGAGGTGGCGGTCGCCACTTTGGCTAGAGTTTCCAAGAAGTTCTTTGGCGGTCACCATAATGTAAGTTGGCGGTCGCCATAAAAAGTGAAAGTTTCCAAATGGTTCTATTGGCGGCCGCCATATTGGAGTTGGTAGTTTAAAAATATTTTATTAGTTTGAAGGTTTTGATAATTGGGTTCAAATACTGAGCTTGGATTATTTCCTGAGAATCGTACTGAAGCACCATTCCAATTGTTTTTTTTTTTCATCATTGGATTCACTTAAGATTAGGCGGGGTCAAATTGGGGTGTCTACAAATCCCCAAACTAATTTTATACTCACTGTTTTCATATCTAGAAATCACAAATTCGAATTTTAAAATGCTAATTTGACAAGTTTTCTTGTGATGGATAAAACTCCTTTCGCATCAAAGAGTAACCCTTGGTCGCCTATTATTCGCACCAATATTGAACATCTTAATTACAATAACAAATTCATTTTTCTTTCCCACATCACATGCCTAATTCATCAATTCTTCTCGACTCTTGAATATCTTCACTATGAAATATAAAATTCTTAACAATTGCATAATTTTGAAATTGCCTTAATCAAATAATAACATTTGTACATTTCATACATCATATGCTAAAAATTCACTACCATAGTGTATAATGAACTCGTTTGATACCTCACTTCATTGAGTAGTAGCACCATCCTGACATTTGTCAATAAAATGTTGTTGAGGTTATTTGTATTTGGACAATGTGGTTGGATACTCATTTTGTTGGGACATTTAGAATCGGACATAATGATGTTGTTTGAACATGAACAACCGAACATAGTAATTATGTTCGGACAACACTAACCGTATAAAGTGTTCATGTTTGGACAACAACAGCCAAACAAAGTCATGGTGTTTGGACGGTAACTACTCAACAATAGTACTTTATTTGGCTCTAGTTAGTCAAGCAAAACGCAAACCCTGCCACGAACTAAAATCATAAAAAAACAACAAACTGCATCAAAAGTGCACGTTCAAAACTACCTCAAAGTGCACCTTCGTAACTTTATGCTTCATCATGGCTCCGAATGATCATTTGTTAGGTCGATGGTTCCATTAATGGTTCCAAGTGACAATCTAATAGATTGAGAAGACTGTAGAAGAGAGAGAAAAGAGGGAGAATGAGAGAAAAATACAAATTATATAAATTTTTGGTAGGTGTACATAGCAAGTGATGTCTATATATTTGTACATGTCTTGCCTAATTAGTTTTATAACTTTGTACAAAAATAAGTTTGTATTTAAAAATTTATTAAATTAGTAGATACATGAATGTGTGTATTTAGAATCACCCATCCCTGTAGCTCTCTTTCTCCGCCAACTGTTAGTTGTGTTTGGTATTACTAAAACTAAGTAACTTATAAACAAATATTATGAGTGTTTGCTGATTAAAAAAAAGAAAAAAAAAAGTTATGAATGTCTAAGTTGGGCACTTTTATCCTAATAACTTATTTTTTAAACTTAATTAACAAATTAAAGATTTTTAAACTTTATTCTTAATTTACGTAAAAATATTTTTAGCAAACACGTTTTCTTTACAAATATGTCTGACAAAGTCTTTAGGTTTGGAAAAAAAATATTTAAACATAAAACGTGTTTAATAAACACGTTTTATCTTCTAATTTGTCGTAATACATAAAGCGCTTTTAGCAAAAATGCTTTATTGTTTTTTGTAAATAAAACAGTTTTGCTAATAACGTTTTAAAATAGAAAACGTAAATGAAAAACACACTTTAATTCTTTTTACAAAAAACGTATTTAGTAAGCATGCTTTTAAGTTTAACATAGAAAACGTTTTTAGTAAGAACGTTTTTAAGCTTAAAACTTTTACACAGAAAACGTGTTTAGTAAGCACGTTTTCATTAAAGAAATCATGTTTAGCAAATACATATTTAACGTTTATAACTTCAAAACTGAAGCCTTCTCCTCCTCTTTGCTAAACACGTATTAAGTTGCAAACCCTTCTTCTCTCCTCTTCACTCGTAAAAACTCTTGTTCTCTCTCTCAGACGCAACTCAGGCCATTCCACCCTTCCTCTTGATCTGTCCCTGTCTCTGCTTGCCTCTTGATCTCTTCCTCTCTCTGCCTGCCTCTCAATCTCTCATTTCGGCTTAAGGTATGTTTTCCCTTTTGACAAGAAGTCAATCCATTTTCAGTAACTGCCCTTAATTCACTTTTCTGTTTTCACCCACATACGACACACCCATTTGTAGATCTGCCCAAATTCTTGCCTTATAATTTCAATTCTGTTGATTTTTTTCTTTTTTTAACCTTGCGTGTTTTGGTTTTGATGTTATAAAGTTGTTAATAGATTATGTGCACTGTGTTAGTAAGTGGGTCCAGATCTGAAAATCTAGCATTTGTAATTTTAGGATTACGATTACACAATGTTAGAAATGTGGTTAATTAACTGAATTTCTGTATAGAAAATTTCTTCGAAAGTGGAAGAATCCTGGGGAGGGGGGAGGGAGGATAATTTTGAAATTGGGTAGTGTTTGGTTCAATGGAATAATGTCGTACAAGAACAAATTGAAGGAATTTTGATTATAACTTAAATAGAGGAATAGTGGTTATTATTGGATCGAATATTCCATCAATTTTTTTTGGCTAACCAAACATTGGAATGGATCTTTTCACGAAATTATCATTTTATTATGTTGTCATTCCAATAAACCAAACATGGTCTTACAGGTATATTAGTTTTGCTTTCGCTACGTGGTGGGAGGAGACATTCCTTAAAGGGAATTTTACAATCTCTTAGATGGAGTTTACAACTGATTGCGTTATTGATCTAGACTCAATTAATGCAAAATTTTACCAACCCAAATATCAACAATTTAGGGATTGGTATTTTTAAAAAGTCAATAATGTTCAATTACAATACTATAGAGAGCAATTTTATCAATATCTAGCAATGAATCCAATAATAGTTCCTTTTGTCAAATGGTTTTATGAAGCCCAATTGATGGATAAACCGAATCTAGTTTGGTTGTTGTTGATTAATATAAATTTTTGCAGAAAGTAGTTGGTACCATAATCAGGTCCATACATCCTCCTTTTGGACCTTTGAAGTTGGAATAATTTGAGTTCTAATTCCCTCGATGCTTTAGCTTATATTAAACAGAAAATCAAGTTTCTTCTTATACTTAAACAACAAATGTTAATACAACAACTATAAACAAAATAACTATGGAAATGTGGAAATGATATGGCCGATAATTTTCTTCCCCTTGTAACTGTGGAAATGATAACTACATTCAGCAGGAATATCTATAAGTGACCTTATCTGGAATAATAACATTGCAAAGCTTGGAGTCAAAATTTATCTTCTTTCTTCTATTGTGTGTGTGTGTGGATCATTCTATTCTAGGCTTCTAGCAATTTTCCTCTTTGCCATCTTGTGCTATCTCTTTTCTTTTATTGCATATTTATACCCATTGGGGGTGTCTTTCATTTGAGAAATTTTGACTTTTAAAATAATTACTCATGAAAGTATTAGTACATAGAAAACATTGGTGGAATTATTGTCTTTATTTCTCTTTCAGTTCCACTGTCGTAATGGTTAATTACATTGTGGACTAGGAAAAACTTCATTTTCAAAGCTTTGTGAACAAATAACTCTTGACAAGTCTTCCATGAGATGTATTTAATCTCTTATCTTTTGACTACAGTTCCGTTTTATTAGCCAATGAAATATATAATCTTTGTCATATTCCACTAGCATTTTCAAGTAAAATGCTAGAGTAAGAAAAAGTGAGAGCTAACTGTAGAAAGATGGCTATCTAACGTCTCTGAACAATGGCAATCTACAAAAATTAGTACATGAAAACAACGTTGAGAACTTGAACAGTTGTAGATGCATTCATGTTATTTTTGCTTGATATTAAGAGTTGAACACCTACATAGTAAGTTTGCTGATATTCAGATCAAGAAATTTTAGTTTTCCAATAGTAGAATTAATTTTCTGGTTGGACTAATGTGAAGGGTTGTGTCTAAGTGAATTTTGGTAGAATTAAAATCTGTTGGAATCAGTGAATTCATTGGCCATTGAATTCCAGAATTCAATAGCAGAATTCAATTGCAATTGAATTGGCCATTCAATTGGCAA
>JAULJZ010073270.1:0-12991 GCA_032270985.1 Heliamphora pulchella | reverse complement strand
ATTAGAAGGAACTTAGTTTTCATTTTTAGATTGGCTAAAGACGAATATTTGATTTATTTTAATAACTCTGTGGTTATGAAGGATAATAAACGGATTATCTATTCTGGTACATTGGTGGATGATCCTTATATTATTACTCCAATCTCTCCTACACTGCAACTGGATAAAATGAATAACACTTCTAATTTACCATATAAGAGAATGTTTCCTTCATTAATGAACCAAATATTTCTTTGGCACTTACGCTTTGGTCATATTAATCTAAAAAAGATAAACATACTAGTAGCAGATAGACTTTTGAGTTCATTGAAAGTAAAGGCACTTTCAGACTGTGAATCTTGCTTAGAAGGTAAAATGACCAAGAGGCCATTTTTGGCTAATGACTATAGAGCTAAAGAACCATTGGAGCTGGTTCATTCTAATGTGTATGGTCCGATGACAATCTGCGCTAGAGGTGGCTTTGAGTACTTCATTAGTTTCAATAATGACTACTCAAGGTATGGATACATTTATCTGATGCACGGTAAGTTTGAATGGTTTGAAAAATTCAAAGAATTCAAGGCGGATGCGGAGAAGCGTTTGGGTAAAAGTATCAAATCACTACGATTCGACCGTGGTAGGGAATACATCTTTGGAGAGTTTAAAGACAACTTGTAATCAGAGGAGATAACATCACAGCTGACTGCACCTGCCACTCTGCAGCAGACTGGTGTAGCCGACAGAAGTAATAGGACTCTTATGGAAATGATAAGGTTCATGATGAGTTATTCAGGTTTACCAGATTCGTTATGGGAACTCACTTTAAAGACAGCAACTTACATTCTGAACTTGGTACCTTCTAAGTCAGTACCTTATACTCCCACTAAATTGTGGACCGGGCATAAGCCTAGTCTGAAACACATTCGAATTTGGGGGTGTCCAGCACTTGTGCTAAAAGAAAACGCGGGCAAGTTGGAATCGAGAACAAAAGTCTGTTTCTTTATAGGGTATTCCAAGGGAACGAAGGGTGGTCTGCTTTATAATCCTAAGGATCATAAGGTCATTGTTAGCACCAATGCCTGATTCTTAGAAGAGGATTATATTATAGATCACAGGCTCAAAAGCAATATTGTTCTGAAAGAACTGAGAGAAAATACCAGTAGAATGGAAAAATAAGTCACTGATATCCCATTATTTCGTCGTAGTGGGAGGATTATCGGGACATGTGCAAATCAAGAACAGGGTGCTGATGCACAGGGTTCTGATTCTGCATAGCGTTATACTGTTAACACACAGATACAGGTAGTGCCTCGTCGTAGTGGGAGAGTTGTTCATTAACCTGATCGGTATATGTTCTTAGAAGAATCTTTTGATAGGATCCCGACAAAACTAGATACCGAGCCCTGTAACTACAATGAAGCACTTCAAGACAAAGATGCAGATCTTTGGCAAAGGACTATGAATTCAGAGATAGAATCTATGTATTCCAATCTGGTCTGGGAATTTGTAGAACCACCCGAAGGGATAAAATCTATTAGATACAAGTGAATCTACAGGAGAAATAGAGGAGCAAACAGAAATGTTGAAACCTTCAACGCTAAACTTGTTGCTAAAGGGTTCACTCAGAAAGAAGGGATCGATTATGTGGAAACCTTTTCGCCAGTAGCCATGCTTAAGTCTATCCGGATTCTCTTATCCATTGCCGCTCATTTCGATTACGAAATCTGGCAAATGGACGTCAAGACAGCTTTTCTTAACGGAAGTCTTGACGAGTGTATTTATATGGTACAACCAGATGGATTCATTGCAAAAGGCCAAGAACACTTGTTGTGTAAGCTTAAAAGATCTATTTATGGATTTAAGCAGGTATCGAGGTCTTAGAACACTTGATTTGATCAAGCCATTAAGTCTTATGGTTTTGATCAAAGTCCAAATGAGTCCTGTATGTACAAGAAGCGTGACGGAAGCATGGTGATCTTTCTAATACTTTATGTAGACGATGTCTTGCTCATCAAAAATTATGTGGAGGCATTATCTACGGTTAAAGTATGGTTATCTGGGCAGTTCGATATGAAGAACTTGGGAGAAGCCATCCATATCCTTGGGATCAAGCTTGTGTGAGATCGGAAACAAAGAATGTTAGGCTTAGCATAAGCAAAATATATCGATGATATCCTTGCTCATTTTAGCATGCAGGATTCCAAGAAAGGGTTTCTCCCTTTCATTCATAGAATTACTCTATCCAAGGATCAGTATCCTAAGATACCTGATGAGATAGAGAAGTTGAAGGCGGTTCCTTATGCTTCGACAGTAGGAAGCCTCATATATGCTATGCTTTGTACTAGACCCGACATCTACTTTGCCGTTGGCATGGTTAGCAGATATCAATCTAATCCATAGCAGGAGTATTGGACTGTAGTAAATAATATAATTAAGTACATGAAAATGACTAAGGATTATATGTTGGTTACCATGCAGACAGTCTAGTATCTTTGGGGTACACAGACTCAGATTTTCAGTCAAACATAGAGCTTGCATCAGGAGACAATCTTGCAGATCCTTTACAAAGAGTTTACCAGCTAAGACTTTTGATTGTCATGTAGAGGGCTTGGGAGTCAGATGTATAGCAGTATGATTTTGAGTATTAGTGGGAGATTGTTAGGGTTGGTATACTGAAAATCATATTTTTAGTATTTAATTTTATTTTAATAAATTAATTTTTTATTTTATGAGAATCTTTATAAGCAATGTATGCATATCATTTCTTTATTATGCATGGATGTTTAATATTTTGTATAGTATTTAATCTGGTATGTAGAGTATGACTTACACATAAAAGATCAAATTTTAGGTTCTTACAGAATATAAGTTTTATGTTTGCAGTTTAGATCGAAATAGACATACCATCGGTACGACTGTAGCACAGAATTTTAGAAGGCATGTCTTAGTTATGAGGTACAGATAATAGCGTCGTCTATTATTCTGACTTTCTATGCTAGTACACTTTGTGTATATTGAATGGGACATTTGGGGTAATTAATTTTATACTGACTATAAGAATTAATTTACACCCAAAGGTTATTATGAATAGTGTTTATCCTCTTAATCCTGAAATAATGATTGATTTACATATATTTAATATTCATTATTTTAATTCATTAGAGAGTGTGATCTTATATGTGTCTATATTGCCGGTGAATTGGATAGCAGTATTATTTATACGAAAAATATTAATTATTGACGGAATTTACGTCGCAAAAGATCGAGATTGACGATACCCCGTTAAGGAAGCTTATAAGTTTTGGCCAGACCAAACCGTGTTAGTGGATTTAATTATCTGGTGGTCAAATAAGTTAAGCGGAAGGGCTTAAAGAATATCAAGATACCGACTAAATTAAATTATCAGTAATTAAATTCAATTGGCGGGTATTGAGAATCTTAACATGGAGAGAAATTGTAAGCATTTAATAACAGGAGCTCAATGCTATATGGTCTTGAGATTATGAGTTATAGTGCAATTATAGTTCTTTAGTGGTGTGAACTATAATTCAGTGTTTTATAGAAATTGCAAAAATCGCTGCTGGTTTTCTATAATTGTAGATACCGCTATGAGGCTTGCTTAATTGCAGAAACCGCTGATACGTGTTTGTGTTCCACTGAAAATCTTACTCATAATTACTCCCCAGGTCCCTGCTGTAGCCCTATATATATGCGGGTAGGATGAACCAGTTTCATAACTTATCTTCTAAGACTAAAGCTGTCTTGGTTCTGCTGGTACGAGTTCTCAGAGGATTATAGCCCACACTATATCCGGGAATCGCATAAGAAAATACAGTAGAAGATCTGACAGGAGCTTCAACTCGGATTCAAATCGTAGTTGAAGATTCGACCGATAAAAATGTATTCTTCTAAATTAACTTCGGATGCACGGATTTTATTTTAATCGTTCGTCATCAAAAGTTTTATCTGGAGCCCGTTTTAGTGATTGCCCGTGCAGTTAATTTTTTTCGTTAATCGTTTGCAAAAACATAGATCTTAGCAGTCTTGCCTCCAATACTCAGATGGAGAAGATACTATTATATATAGCTAAGTGTTAACCATCATATAATCTCAAACCAATCGCTTGCAATGAACCCTATAGATGGAAAAGTAATCCACACTAACAATTATCTAGAATTATCCCTAAAATAGATTTGTACTAATGATACCGCAATTAATATGTCCGATAGAGAAGAAGGCCTTACTGCCAACACGCATGATTTAATTACTTCGCCTAAAAACTGGTGATAGAAATCGCAGGATTTATTTGTGAATAAATTTTCTCTTCCTATTAGATTTTTAAAATATTTTTTAGGGTTATAAAATTTGGTTTAATTAAAATAAATTTTTTAATTTCGAAAATCACGCAATCTGAAAGAATCAAATATCTTTCCATGTCCATGATTTCAAAGATTCCGATTTGTCAAACCGTCTTTTCGTGTTTTAATGCGTAACAAATAAAATTTAATAAATGTACAATTTTTCCTTTAACTTTTCAGATAAGATAGTGATTAAAGGTATTTAATTATTTTATTTTTTATTTCACATTTTTTGAAAAATAATAATTTATTTAGATTAAATATTTTTTTATTTAATTAATTTAAAACTGAAATTAATTTCTACATTTTTCAAGATATTCGATTTTATAAAAAAATCATCTTAAATGCCATATTTTGTAAAAAAATAAAATTTTTAAAATTTTTTTATTTAATTAAAAACTTTAATTAAAAATAACTTAATTTTATTTTTCATTCCAAAATATTTTAATTAAAATCGAATTGCTCAAATTAGTTAAATTAACAAAAAAATATAAAACAGATATACATCATCCACGCAGTTCATATGAATATAAATATAAGATATGTATATATCCCGATTTTATGATCAAAATGAAACTCTGAAGAGTTTCGGTCTCCTGTTGAAGATAAGCTATAAGAATCCTATTCCGAATTTGTTTTTTGTGTCCCGATTATATCAAACTTCAATGATACACTGTGATATACTAATATATCACACAAGGATCAAAACATTTCAAAATATCACGATCAAAATAGCCCGGGACAGGACCAACACCGCCGACCACAACCCACCGCCGCCGGTGCCGTCGCTACCACCACTTCAGGTGGCTTTTGTTGCCTCCTCGTGCTCCATTTTTTATGCCCTTTTTTTAAAATTGCACTCAAAAAGTAATATTTTTTTGTCAAAAAATATCCCGAAAACGGTCATCAAAACAATCCAAAAGTTGGCGCCGCCGCTACCTGTGCCATCGCCCACTTCAGTCGCTCGTTTGGGCTTTTCCAGTGGTGTTTTTGCTGTGAGCAATCCGTCGCACGATACCCTGACTGCCTGCACCCAAAGCAGATGAGCTCCCTCTACTCTGGCCTCCCTGATGAAGCCATTGAAGGTGCTAGTGCAGAGAACTGCTGCCGTAACCTAGATGGATGAAAACTAGGGCCAAAAGACCTCTGCCTCTTGTTGGAGCACCCATCTAACTGTGCCTCTACTCCACCCTGCAGTACCCTAACCTCCCCGAATCTACGAGTTTCATTCAAAGTGTTCTCAATCATAGCTGCCGACTCTACCAACTCTGTAAAAATACGCAACCTCAATCCTTCCACCCGCTCTCTAATGGCAGGCCTCAAACCCCTCTCAAACTTCCTCGAATGTAGCTCGTTAGTAGCCACCAATTCCTGTGCAAAACGAGACAAACTGGTAAATCTGGCATCGTACTGCACAATACTCATCATCCCCTGAGTGAGAGAATAGAACTCCTCTCTGTATATGTCCCTTGAGGACGCGAGAAAGTATTTTTCCTAAAATACTCTCGTAAAACCTGCCCACGTGCCCTCCATAGTATTCATGGGATATTTTCACCACTCATTGGCGTCACCTCTCAGTTGGAATGTGGTAAAAGTAGCCCTTAAATCTTCTTCAACTATTTGCACTGTATCCAGAATTCAGGTCACAAGTTTCAACCATTCTATAGCTACCGCGGGATCGAGATCCCCAACGAAGGTAGGAGGGTCAAGACGCCAAAACTCTCGCATCACAACAGTCGCCCTCAGCTCAAGCACTCTCTCTCTCTCTCCCCCCTAGCAGCCTCAGCTAACTAACGGATGGAGCCTACCATCTCACGCAGCAACTCTATCCCGTCTATCGGTCCTTGGGGAGCATTTGCATCCCCCACATCAGGGATTGGCAAATCCCCTTGGCCCAAACCACGGCCACGGCCTTGACCACAACCTCATCCTCTCCGCACCGACATAACTTCTATATAAAAGGAATATAGAACATAAGATTTGACACAACGTGTTATCACAAACATCAACTATATAAATATGCTAACATCTAACCATTTAAGATCATGTAAGCATATCTCATATACCGAGAATCGACAAGAGTGACGCGTCAATTTTGGTAACCTACTTAGATTCCTTGCCAGAAAATACGTCGGCCAAATGCATTTCTAACTTGGCTTCCAAGTTTGTCAATCCAAACGCCTGACGGCAGGACCAATCAATCCAAAGGTCCAACCCCCATGCTTACGTATACACGGTATTCACATATTCAACATGTTATCATAATCATGTTATCAAAACATCTAAACACATGAAATCAAGAACACGCAACCATCCTCAAAGGGTGATGCAACCTCTTCCCATGGCACTTAGGTATTCAAACCCAAAGCTCTGATACTAAATTGTAACGCCCCAATTTTCAATGATAAAACTGCACAGAAACCAAAATAAAAATGGTATTTTATTTGTAAAATGTAACGATCCGGTACATATTTATTTTATTTTTCATATTTTCAGTAAGAGAAGAGACTAAAATAAATTTTGGCATGAGGGCTATAGAATTTTTGTTCGTTAAAGTTGAATTAGTGATATCTGAAAGTGAAACTGAGACATATGGTAATGAGTGATGTTAATATGATTGTGCTAATGAATAATTCAAAATATTAAAAGTTGAGTAGATTGGAGGTTTGAGTTGAATGTTAAGGAGATTTGCAGAATTTAGCTTCAGGGGTCACCGCTTGAGCGGTGGGGGTCCGCTCGAGTGGGCTATTGGGAAATGCATGGACAATTCTAGAATATTGGAGAAAAGTTGTGAATATGTATACATATAAAGAGCTCTCCAACCCACGTGAGAGAGAAACCCATTTCCCTTTTTCCTCTTCTCTTCTTCTCTTCTTCTTCCTCTCCCTAGAGAGAGAGAGAGACCACCACACTCATGAAACCCTAATCCCCCACCATAAAAATTGAAGTTTGAGGCTTGATGGGGAGAGATCAAGGATGAAAATCAAGCTTTGGAGCAAGAAAGTGGAAGATGGAGCATCAAGGAGCCAAGATCACTCAAGATCCAAACCCTAGGAGGGAGAAGTTGGAGGAATCTCAAGCTTTGAGCAAATTCGAGGTAGGATCTAGATTCTCTCGCATGTTTGATATGATTTGAGTTGATATTTTACTAGCATTAGTAAAAATCTAGTTAATTTCATATGAGATGGGAAGAACTTGAGAGGTGTGTTTAAGTTGAGTTGGGTTTTATGAAATGGGGGTTTTTGAGAAGTGATTAACCATGGTATTTGAAGATTTGTGGTATAAAAGGGGTTTATGAGACTTCTAATTCAATGATTTGGGTTTAAAAATGAAAATTTGAAGTATAATTGCGAAGAGAATGTCTATTGGGGCTTGAAACTCAAAACAGGGCCAAATCTCAGATTTTCTCGGGCACCAGCGCGCTCGAGCGGAGCCCTATCCGCTTGAGCACTCAACTGGCAGAGTTAGGCACTCGAGCAAACTAACTGCGCAAGGCCAACTTTATTCGATCATATCTCCCTCATTCGGACTCCAAATTGAGTCGTTCTTGTACTCAAATCGAAGCATCAGAAGTCCTCTTTCCAACAAGACTACTCTCACAAAAAAAATTATTTTTTAGAAAAAGTTATGATTAAAATAGTGAAGGTATGTCAAATGTTTTTAACCATTTTCCACCCGTTTTTGGCCAGATGCTTTGAAAAAGTATATTTTCATCAATATTGAACCTTTTCATCGAATTTCCTATCCCTTGGGCTATGAATATACCTACTTTACTACGCTTGGGTTGGGATGCTAGTATCACACCGATTGGAGGTATTTGCGACGAAAATGAGTTTTTAACATATAACTGAGGTTTGAAGAATGAGTACGATTATGGGTAATTATGGGTTACGTCGTGATATGGTTATCATTAAGATTTTGAGCTTTAGAGAAAAAATGTGGATTTTGACTCGTATATACATGTATATGCATATGATGGGTGCATTCCGTTTGTTTCAAATGACATGGTCATGTGTGAGTTAATTACGCGTTGGCATTTCATGAAGTTAATAAATGAAATGTGATTTATGAGGAATTATGTGTTAAAATTTATGATGGCATTTGAATTGAAAGAAAGGATAGAATGCTAAAATAAGACTTGATTAGAAATAAAATGGAAAGTTGAGATGTAAAAAAATTGAAAAGAGGTACTATGAGAAAATATTTGCGGAGAGGAACCAGTTGTGGGTTGGACTCTCGGGTGTTTGTGAAAAATAAACAAATAATGAACTGTATGGATTAATGTGGATTAAGTTAGCCTGGCAGGTCCACAGTGAAAGACCGAAAACTTGCGCAAGATGGGGACCACATGCCCACGGGTTAGCTCTCGAAATGTGGTGTTGTATCGTGGTGAGTTATAAAGCTATTTATTATCCAATGACTTCGCGTAGCCTATTGGGATAATAGGGAGGGGTTTCTATAAGCTGCACCCGATATCAGTTCATTAACTGTGATAAATTAATCGTGATACGGTTTTGTGATAAACCAGGTACAGAAAACGTGACACAATTTTTGTGAAAAATCAGATAATTGAATAATGATATGGATACTGTGAAAGAATAAATGGGAATGAATTGGCGTCCGTGGGTGTGTGCGTGTGAAGAAATAATGAGTTGATAAAAATATGCATTTTACTTCGGTTGCACTCATCATACCTCACAAATCATGCATTACATGTTGGTTAATCTATATCCTACGAGCTTCGGCTCACGTATGTTTTACCAAACCATTTCAGGTCTTGAGGACTAGAGGTGAAACCAAAGTAAGGAAAGCACTTTGAGAAGGGCATGAAGAAAGATCTTTTTTTGTTCTATATCATGTTTGTTTATAAACAGAAATGGATTACTGTAATGATATTGTGGTTGTAATGGATACTTGGAAGCCCAAAGTGTTTGATTATAATTTGATATGCATGAGGATATGGTTTCTTGTCGAAAATTTTTATTTTCTTTCAAAAACATTTTGAGTTCAAACCGTTAATAAGACAAATGTTGCCATGGGTAATTTCTTATTCAAGTCGGTTTGGGATTAGTTCACGGGTCCCCAGGGGTTCGGGGCGTGACATAAAATAATTAACAAAATATGCCATTTCAAACCAAAAAGGGTACCCCTAAGCTTCTCCAACCAAAAACCTCCTTTTGACACAAACCCAACATTTCCACACAGCGGTTGTCCGCTCGAGCGGACTCTCCACTGCTCAAGCAATGAAACACCCGAGAGATTTTCAAGACAAAAATTAGAAAATCTTTTCAAGTCTCAAAAACACACCTAAAAATCTTAGTTTTTTATCTAGGGTTTGAACAAACAATATATTTGGGACAAAAAAAAGTTTATGTGATAAAGAAATTACTCTTTTGACTTGAAATGAATCTAATAAAGCGTTGAAATCCATAGGCAAACATCCAACCATATGAAAATGAAAAAAAAAATAACAACGAACCCAAGGTTCCTCTCATGAATCATACAAGATGCATGCGTTGAAATAAACGCCCCAAGGCATACATTATAAGTTTTCCATTCCCAAAGCATTATACATCCGAAACATGGTTCAACCAAAGAAATATTCACTCCTCATTATTCAAATCTTTACGGGCTTTCATCGAAGGACGAATATTCACTCCTCATTTTGCAAATCTTCATGAGTTTTCACGATAGGACGAATATTCACCCCTCATTATGTAAGAATCGATCAAGTTTTCACGCACATGACCATATACAAACATCAAAAACATATATCGACATCATCCATCTAACCATGGAGACCAACCAACGTTAAAACAAGGCTCAACCCCACGGTTAGCTCCAAACCTCCAAAATTAGGTTTTAGCAAACATTTACATAAATTCTTTTGATTTTCAAACTCACCTTTTCAAAAACAACATGAACACATACGTCTCCCAAAGTCATAATAAATCACAAAAGCGCACAACTTACTTTTTAGCCACCCAAACACGGCTTAAACACGAAATTCGATATTTCATACATTTAAAAATGATAGAAAAGCATAAAACTTGGCGTAGCACCCCTTTAAGATAAGATAGTATAGAATCCTACTTTGGTGTGTTAAAACTCAAAATTTTGAACTCCGGCGAGAAATCAAAGTCGCCAAAACGCGATTTCGTGCAGATGAACGCGTAGTCCACGGCGAGAATATCGAGGATCGACTATTCAAATGCCAAAATCTGAACCCTAACCAAGCTTAAAGCTAGAGAGAAGGCAAAAGTTTTGAGTGCTCTTGGTGGAGAGAGAGGAAGAAATTTGCAAATGTAGTTTTGGTTCAAAAACCAAGACATGAGTTGTCACATAAATATCTCGTGCCCGGCTGTCCGCTCGAGCAAATAGGGCTCCGCTCGAGTGGTCTCCCACTGACCCAATTCTCGGCCACCTACCCGCTCAAGCGAACAGAGATCTGCTCAAGCGGCTATTTGTGGCGTTGGGATTTTGGGAGTTTTCCAAAATGTTTAAAAATAAGAGAATTCAAAGATGTTTGAAAAATATTTTTAACACCTTGAAAACTAAATTTTGAAAACTCCCTTTTTGTTGAAAATGGAGT
The DNA here is from genome assembly GCA_032270985.1 of Heliamphora pulchella. NCBI lineage: Eukaryota > Viridiplantae > Streptophyta > Magnoliopsida > Ericales > Sarraceniaceae > Heliamphora > Heliamphora pulchella. Next base: position 2,062 of record JAULJZ010073270.1, on the reverse strand, counting down.
CGCCACTTAGTTTTTGAGAAAAACTAAGAAAAACAAAAATGGCTTACTGATCTTTAAAATGTTAACTAGAGAGAGAGGATTCGGGGGCTAAGGTACGAATCGAAAAAGGTGTTAGACACCTCGTTCGCCCAACCATAAGGTTGGTCTCTAGTAATCATCATTGGTTCTTTAATAAAATTTCTCAAATGCATGCAAATAAAGAAAATGGAGACAAAGAGAGAACATCTAAAATCAAATATGAAAAATACATAATATAGGTATATGGCACCCCAAATTAGGACAAATAAAGGGTTGAATTCCTAAGTCTTATGGCATGCAATTTCTAACTAAATGATACATGGAGCACACCCGCATGTAATTTCACAAAAATAACCTAAACTATTATAGAATGTATAAAATAATAAAAACATGCTAGAAATTACCGAAACTACCTAAACATGAATTGTTGCAAAATAAACTAAACTACTTTAGTTACAAAATGTTTTCAAGAAATTAACCAAAATATGCATGTTATCAAAATAAAATAGATTGACATTAACATGAAAAAGAAATACTAATTACAAAATAAAAAGAGGTATATAAAAGAGAAAATTCTATATTAAAAGAAAGTTTTCTTAACAAAAAAAATTTAAATAAGGGTTTTATAACGAAAGAAGGTTTAAAGATTTAAAGGGAAAATTACTATAATAAAAGAAAATTTATACTAACATTTAAAGATAAATTTAAAAGACTTTTGTGGTTCTTTAGGTTTAATACTATGAAAGCAAATAATGTAAGCATTAAATAAAAAAAAGAAAGATACCAAAAGAAAAGGAAGACAAAGCTAATAATAGGATAAGAAAAGAAAATATAAGAAAGTTAGAGCTAGTAATTAAAAGAAAGAAAAGAAACTTTATAAGAAAAGAAGAGGAATACTAATATTAGAAATGTTAAATTGAACATTTTAAACTAATAATTAAACAAAAGAAATACTAGTAATGAAAATAACATTAAGATAAGGCTTAAAAGAAAAGGACATTAATATTACAAGAAAAGAAAAAAAATGAAAATAAATGCTAGTAAAGAAAATTAAACTAATGCTGAAAAGATAAAAGAAATTAAATACAACTATTTAACTCAAATGTGAAATATAGTATTGATTACTACATTCACATAAATGTAAGTGCATTATTATAACAATTAACAACATTAATTGGTTGTAATTGTCAAAACATATTAATACTATTTAATGAATTAATGAAATAAAGAAAAATAAAAAATGTGTTAAGTATGAATGTGAGGAAATTAATAATGAATAAATTACATAAGGCAACTTGGACAAATTACATAAGGTAACTTAAACAATAAACGAGATTAATTACGTAAATAAAAGAAGCATGCAAATTGAAATTGAAAGTTAACCCGATCACTCTAAAAGAGAGACAATGGAGTTAGAAAGATCGGGGATCCAAACGAGATACCTAGATTGTCGGGGAATCCTCAAGTCGGGAATATGCCTCAATGGTCCAATCCTCGGGTGATGATCCAAGCTAGGGTTGCAATGCAAACGTCGGAGGCTCGAATCTCGGTATTTTAGCAGGGCTTCGACGTCGGGGCTTGGAATTACTCGGCAACTCGATAGAGCTTCTCTCACTAACCCTCCCACTCAAATTTTTTCCTTGAAAACATACCAGAGGTACGGTATTTATAGAGTTCATCAACCAATGAGATGCTGCCACGTTTTGGGACACGTTAGGCCCTTTTGAAATTTGCGGTCGCCATATTGGACATGGTGGTCGCTATGTTGACAAAAGGTTCCAAAGGGTTCTATTAGCAGTCGCCATAATGCAAGTTGGCGGTGGCCAGGTTTATGGCGGCGGTTGCCACTTTTGGCTAAGGTTTTCAAGAGATTCTATTGGCGGTCGCCACAATAAACATGGCGGTCCCCTTACTTGGATAGCAAGTTTCGATGGTTCGATAAAATTTCTTTGGTTTGAAAGTTTTGGGTTCAAATACCGAGCTTGGATAACTTTTTGAGGATCGAACTGAAGTACTATTTCACCTGTTTTCATCATCGGATCCA
>JAULJZ010073249.1:0-12993 GCA_032270985.1 Heliamphora pulchella | reverse complement strand
GAAATGGTAGCACTTAAGGCGGATGAAGGATGTGAAGGATAATCAGAGGCAATGTCAAGATAATAGAGCCCGTTCTTTTCATGTCCGGAAGCAATCATCTTCTTGATCTAGAGGTCCTAAAAGATACAAGAAGTAGGAGAAAATGTTACTAAACAATGCATAGATTTAGTGAATTGACTAACTGAAAACAAGTTAAAAGGAAAATCAGGAATATAAAGACTAGAAGGTAAGGCCAAAGAAGGAGAGGGATGAAGGACACTTTGTCCGTGAATCGGTTGAGAGGAGTGATCAGTTTAGATTATATGATGCGTAAAAGGAGTCAAACGAGAGAAAAGAGAAGGATACGAGACATATGAGAACTCGCGCTTGAATCAATGATCCAAGATGGAGAAGTAAGAGCCGCACATGCAATATTATCTGAATTAGCTAAGATAGTAGTAGAAGAGAGCGCATCACAAGGTCCAAACAAGCTCACTAAGCTGAATCTAGAGAGCATCAAAAGAAGCCGGTACTGCAGCCATAGTAAACCAAGCAGAGGAGAGGATGCCAGATCCAATGAAGAGCAAACCAACAGTCGCGGTCGCGTCACAAATCGGGGCAAATTACAAGTAATCTAACTAGAAAAGCCAATTCCAAACAGTCCACAAGCTAAGATAATGTCAAAAAATCCAAAATGAAGCCAATAGCTTGCTGAAGTTGATAACAAGGAACAAAGTAACTGAAAACCCCAATTCGAACTCTTCACAACCAAATCAACCAACCAGAGGTCAAAAATGGAAAAACGAACCAAAATCCCAAATCATACGAAAATTCCCAAATCGAGCAGCAAATCCAAAATGGCACAGAAATCCAAATCCAAATCGAGCATCAAGTCCCCCATATCAAGTATCAAATCCAAATTGGACGGAAATGCAAACCAAACTAGCATAAAAAAAACCCCAAAGCAGGCTTGAAACATGAAATTGAACTGAAAATCCCCAAATTGAACTGGAAATCAAATTAATTTCCACAATCGAGCTGAAATCCCCAAAAGTGAACTGTAATTGAACTGAGAATCCTTAATCAACCACCAAAAACTTGAAATCGAACGCAAATCCAAGTCAACCAACCAGATCTGAAGAAAAACAACCAACCAAAGCTGAAGCAAAGAACATTCGGCGACCAAAAGCTAGCGATGCGAGTCAAATCCGAAGAAGGAAAGTCGAAATCAATGCTATGAGGGCCGAAACAAGCATCAGAGGGGAAATCGAAGCATGTTGCGATCTAGGAGACCAAGTTGCGACCAAAAAAAGTGAAGTCGGGGCCTAAGGTTTCAGCCACCGAAACGATTGAGCTGTGAATCAACAAATCGATGTTCAAATCAACAAATCGATACCCTAGAGGGCCAGTAGGGTTGATTTCGACACCCATGGGAGAGATTGGAACAACCCAAAACCAGATCGGAGGCGACAAACCATGATCGGTGGCAAAGAACAAGCAGTGGCGCTGAAATTATGAAAAAAATTCAAAAAAAATATCAAAAAATCAAGAAAAATAAGGGAAAAATCATAGATGAATAGATCGGCACTAGTCGATCATCTGGGTTTTTTTTTTTGATTTTTTTTTGTAATTTTTTTTAAAGAAAGTTGGATCGGGATGCTCTGATACCAAGTTGAATAGAAAGTAGTAATTTAGGGTTAAAGTAGGAGAGAAGAGAGAAGACAGAGAAATAATATTATTAGAAGAATAATGACATTTAACTGCACTTCTACATCACACCAGTATTTATATAAGAGATATCAAACTAAATACAAAACGACCTTAACATATATAAGTAATTATTTAACAAAATGTTTAAAAATAAAAAGGGTTCTATTGAACTGTTGTTAGGATAATATATACTAGTGTACATTTTTACTGTCACTCATATGCAATCTTTTCTTAGGGCTACGGTGGCTGAGCAGCAGTAGCCAGTGATGAAATACCCTAAGAATTATTTTGCATAACATATGCAGACATTATTTTTTATGTGTGTGGTAATGCATTGTGTTAGATTATTGAGTTTGAGATTTTGATAGCTAAATTGTGTTGGTTGTACTGGAAAAATAGGTGTCGGAAGTGGGTTCAAGTATGGTAGAAGAAAATGAGGGGGGATGGAGTTTGCATAATTGAGATCAATTTAATTGGGGGAGCGGGAAACAAGATGAGAACTTTCATATCCACCCATCTATTGGGGCTACGGTGGCTAGGAGCAATAGCCAGTGGTGAAATACCTGGGAATTACTTTGCATGACATGTGCATAATCAAACCAGACCAAGCTATGTCTATCCCAATCAATTGGGGTCGGTTACATGAATTCTTTTACTCCATTCTACTCTGTCAAGGGTTATATTTTCAGTTAGTTTCAACAAGTTCATATCTTTTTTTAACACTATATCCCATGTCAATTTAGGTTCTACCCCACTCTAGTGTTTCCATTACCTATGATCTTATCGTTTTTTTTTTACTACTGCATTAACTGGTCTACGTTGTATGTGTCCAAACTACCTTAATTTATTTTCTCTCAATTTGTCTTGAATTGGTGCAACCCATTCCATTCTATGAATCTTTTCATTTTTAATTTTATCTTTTCAAGTTTTACCACACATCCACCTTAACATTTTCATTTCAGCAATACTAAACTTATTATGTGATTTTTCTTAACAGCTCAACAATATATTCCATGTAGAATCGCTGGTCTAATAGTTGTTCTATTATTTTTTCCTTTTAATCTTATAGATATTTGTCGATCACCTAGGACACTGAAAGCACCTCTCCACTCGAGCCAATCAACTTTAATTCTATAGATTAAATCATTTGCAATTTCTCTATTTTTGTTAATAATCGAACCTAAATAACGAAAATATTCCTTAGGTATTTTTTGGTTTTAAATATTTATTTTTTCACTATTAATACTCATATTAATGCCAAAATTATATTTTTTATATTCATTTTTGTTCCTATTTACTTGACACCCTTTTGACTCCAAAGTTTCTTTCTGCATTTCTAGCTTAGTGTTAACTCCACTCTTAATCTCATTTACTAAGACAATATCATCATAGAACAACATAAAACATACACCATAAAAGATCATCCTAAATATGTCTAGTCAGTTCATCCATAACCAAGGCAAAAAGATAGGATCTGCAACGCCCACCGTATGATATCTATAGGCACTCTGTTATTGGCTTTTTCTAAATCTATAAAAATTATATGAAGATCTCTCTTCTTTTCTTTATATGTCTCTATTAAATTATTAATCTTTTCAATAGGTGGATTGCTTCCAAAGTTGATTTACCAGGCATGAAACCAAATTGATTCTGTAATATTGTTGTTGTTAACCTTAAACTATGTTCAATCACTCTTTTCCATAGCTTCATCATATGATTCTCCATCTTTCCTTAATTTCCTCATTCTTCACTAAGACCCTTGAATCCTTAGCTTTTTATGCATTTAACTTGAGTAAGATTTCTTGTTCTTTTTTCTCTCCACTTAGTGAGTCTAGATGTCATTTTCTCCCTCTTTACCATCTAATCTAGTATAAAAATCATCATAAACTTTCAATTTAATATATCTAACGATTCTTTAACATCTTTACAAGCTTGTTTATAGCTCCTAAAATTATTCTCATTTCTATCCTTTTGCCACCTTTTAAAATATTCTTTTTTTATTTTTACTATGGCATAGACCTTGTCATTCCACAACCAAATTTCCTTAGTTATATGTCATTTTCCTTTCGACTCTGAAAAAACTTATTTCATTATCCTTTTAAAGTATTCTGCTATTGTATTTCACATTGTATTAGTAACTTATTCCAAATCCCATCTTTCTCTTTACACATTTCGTACTTAAAAATCTTTAATTTCTCTCCTTTAAGATTCCCTCATCTAGTTCATGGGATTCTAATATCTCTTCTAGCTTTTGTTGCATCTTAACGTGAATATCTACTACAATAAGTCTATTTTATGATATTAAGCTCTCTTGGAATGACCTTGCAATCTTTACATATTAGGCAGCCTATGTTTCTAATAAGAAAATAATCTATTTATGTGACTCACTCTTAAAGGTTATTAAGTGTTCTCTCTTTTTGAAGAAAGTATTGTTAATATAAGATCAAATACTACTACAAAATCTAAGATCCCCTCGTTGACCTCATTAAATTAACTGTTATGTGTCAGTAATTAAGTTCCTTTTGTCTTATAGGTCGGAGAAGAGATAGATCCTTAAACAGTGGACAAAAAGTGCGATTGATAGAATAAGGGGATCGAACAATTTGATCAAGTTGATCGAGTTAGGGTACAAGCAAGTAGGATTTTCAAGTTAGATTTCTTGAACAAGGATGGGACAAGTTGGATAGACTTGGTTGACAACCTGGAGCGGATGGGGTGTAAGTTGATAGCGAGGATAGAGGAATTTTTTAATTTCCAATGCAAACAGTCATAGGCCCACAATTTGGTTGTATCTAAAGCAGTGGAATTCAGTCATGAGAAGAACTCTAACATGCATTATTAGATCAATTACATTCAGCTTTTCCCATTATTCAGATCGTGACAGTTACCCTATGCCCCTTGTGGGTATGCCAGGGGAATTTTCGATCACTAAAACCAAATCCCCATGAACCTTCTCATATCCTTGCATCTTATTTCCTACGTGCCTATTGAAATCTCCACCTATAATTATTTTCTCGTATTTATTGGACCATTTCTTCGATTTGATCCCAAAATTGTCTTTTAGTATGGTCATCCAATCACAAGCTTAATTAAAATTATCGTATCTTCATTTCGCATGACTGTTACTACATCATCTTGAAGGTGTTTAGCTACTATTATTTCTGCACTATTTCTATGCCTCTCTTCTCCAATATAATAGATTTTATATTTTGTATTATCTTTTTTTTTTTGATTTTTTTCCTATCCATTTAGTCTCTTGTAAGCACGATATACTAATTTTAGTCTCTTGTAAGCACGCTGTATTAATTTTCTTTTCAATCATTGTATTAATTAATTTCATTGTTTTGCATGTTAAAGTTCCTATATTCCCAAGGTGGTAATCTAAGTCTATAATTTCGGCCTAACTATTTTACTCGAGTTCCTGCAAGAAAGCGCAAGAACCATTTTCACTACACCCCCGTGCCGATGCAGCGCTCTGTGCCCATTTTTCGAAACGTCCAAAGTTAGGTGCAATGTGTCGCTTATGGGGGACGCCATAGCATTGACACGTAAATTATTTAGATTCATGTTCATAGAGATATGGCGGATTTTTTTACGTGTTGGTTGTCAGCTACCTAATGCATAACCTTTTTCATTTCTCCGGTCTTGGGACCAACCGTATAAGATATGACTTCAAGCACTATACACGTGGAGTTGCATGACATATTTCATCATTTTTCTCATGTGTGGTAATGCATTAAAGTTAAAGCTGACTTGTGTAATTGGTGACTTATATTTATGTTACGTTAGCTACTTAACTATGCTTATATCTTACTTTTAAAAGTTGCGTCATTTTATTAGGATTTAACAATTTAAGAGTAATTCAAATGCTTAACTCCGACTTAATAGGCTGTATGTGTTTAGATGATAATTGTGATTTTTCACTTTCTTAAATGTTAGCATATTATTTTTATTTTATTCCTCAATTTTAAGGGTATTATTGTAATTACGTTGTAGTGGATTTAATAAAAATAGATGTGAGGTGAAATGGGCTGATTAAGTTCCTTAAACCTATTTCTTTATCTGTTCTCTTCTCTCTCATCTTTCTCTCAAAACCCTTAGCTTTTATTTTCTTGTACTTCAACTTGGTATCAGAGTGTTTAATCTTATCCTAATTCTAAATCGGATCCTCCAAAAGAAGTTGGAAGCCACAGAAGTGCTGATGTCCGCATTTCTGCCGTCATCAAAGATCTTATCTTTATTATGGTAATTTTTGTATAATTGTTGGAAGCCATTTGAAGCCCAATCCCTAATTTCGGTTTTCCTCTCAGCTTCAAAGCCTTAACTTCTCAATCTAAAATTAGAGGTTCAATTGATGTTTTTCATGCTTCAAACCCATTCAATTGGTCTCAAAACTACTAGTTTAGGTCCGATTTGATGTTAATTTGGTGTTTGATTGTTGTTCAGTGGGTTGATCGAAGCCTTCTTGGTTTGCGATCTATGTTCGCACACACTGTTGGTTAATTTGTTAGTATAATTTGTTGGTCGATCTATTTGGTTTGCACAATTTGGTTCGATCTGAGTTCGATTTGAGCGCATACGCAATTTGAGTTCACATGAAGTTTTTGGCTCGATCTGTTTGGTTCGGAATCTATTTGGCTTAGGCCTTGTTTGGTTGGTTGCTAAGTTGCTTTCCTCTTGTTTTTACTCGTTCATATTATTTGTTGGGTTCCTTTGCTAGAGCTGAGGATATATATATATAATAATTCTCAAATATAATGAGTTGCCTAGATGTGTTATATATAAACATTTAAATGGGTTGAATTATTTGGCTTAGGCACATGCATTTAAAGTTATTCTCTGAGGGAAGCAACAATTGAGTTACATTATCGACATGTCTCTTGTATAAGAAGCTTCTAAACTTGCAAATTGGGGAAGTACAAATTAAGTGGTTATGGGTTGGTTATGGAACAATTTGGAGCTCCATATTGCCACTATAGTGGAATTTTGTGATACATCAGAGAAAATTTGGGATTTCCTTACTGTCCTTTTCACTGACCAGAGTAATATGTCCCGGGTCAATGAGCTCTATGGGCAAATTTCATCACTAAGCAGTCTGGTAAGCTTTTAGCTTAATATTATAGCAATATGAAGAGTCTTTGGAATAAGTTGTTGCTTTATCAACCTTTTACCACTGATTTAGTGCAACAAAAGCGTCATTGAGAGGACTTTATGGTTGCTTCTCTTATTTCTAGATTGGACCTTGACTTGCGGGGATTCAAAGATCATATTTTTATTAGTGAGATATTACCTGCAGCTACTAATGCCTATTCTCATTCAAGGCTACTACGTTCTTTGTTAGGGCAATCATCTATTGGTCCCCGTCTATCTCGGGCTATTTCTAAGTCTTCTATTTCTGTTTCACAGAATGGTAGTCGTGGCACTATTTGCGGTAGCCGTAGATGTTGTGGTTCACATGGTGGTACACATGGTGGTTGTCCTTCTAGTAGCCGTAGTGATAAGAAGTGTAAGCATTGAAGTGGTACTAATCATACAGAACCACACTATTGGTGGAGGTATGGTAAACCCAACTATGTTAATTTGGTTGCTGATGGAATTTCACAACCCAAACGTTCCATATTTTCAATATCCCCTAGTCAGGTGGCTTTTCCTGCTGGTTCTCATGATGCACTCACTACTCAATTGAGTGAGCTTGTTTAGACATTACGATCTGCTTATCATGTCTCTTTCCCAGCTACTTTAGCAAACCCAAGGGTAATATTGCATGTGCTGCCACTTCGGCTCCATCATAGGTTCTCAATTCTAGCGCCAGTTCCCATATGTCCGGTAATCTCTCTATTTTTTAATTTGGCTCTTACTGATCATCATATTTTCTTTGTTGATGGGTCATCTTGTCTAATTCATGGACACGGTGTACTTCATCCATGTGCCATCCCTTTCCTTACCCTCGAGTCTTTATGTTTCTAACTTTTCGTTCAATTTGCTATTTGAGTCAATTAACTCAAACCTTACATTGTTTTATAACGTTTCTCCCCCCTTCTTGTGTTTTTCAGGACCTCCAAATCATTAAGATGATTGGTTTGGGTAGGAGAAAGATGACCTATATTTTTTAGATACTGATTGCCAGCCTAGTACCACTACCTCGGGTTTGAGTGCTTTTGTTTTTTCCCTTCAGTGGCATCTCCAGCTGAATCATCCTTCTTTAGCCAAGTTAAAGTTTGCTATTCCGTCTTGCCCTATGCCTAGTTTTGGCTGTGAAGCTTGTTAGTTCGGCAAGCAGCACCGTAGTTTTTCTCCTCGTAGTAGTCACGGTCGTATGTCTGGATCTTTTGATCTTGTCCATTAAGATATTTGGGGTCCTTCTCAGACTTCTAATGTTAATAGATACTTCTATTTCGTTATCTTTGTTGATGATTTTCTCGTATGAATTAGGCTCTTTTTGGATGAAGCAATGATCTGAATTACCGATGTGGTTTTTAAGTTTTATAACGAAATTATTACCCAATTCGGCAAGCGTATCAAAGTTTTTCGATCTGATAATACCTTAGAATACATGTAGTCAGTAGTTGACTCTTTCTGTGTTGATCATTCATCGGACTAGTTGTGCCCATACTTCTCAGCAAAATGGTGTCACCGAGCGTAATCTTCGTCACTTATTAGATGCTATACATAACTTGCTATTTCATATGTAGTTACCAAAACATTTTTGGAGTGACGTTGTTCTTACTACTTATCATCTCATTATCCGTATATCTTCTGTTGTTCTTAACCAATAGTCTCCTTTTTCTTGCTTATATCCCAATTCTTCTCTGTTTTCCCTCACTCCTCGGGTGTTTGGTTGTGTTACCTTTGTTCATGTTCTCAATCCCAGTCTTAATAAGCTTTCTCTTCGAGCCCGTAACATGTTTTTGTTGGGTACTCTCGTACTCAAAAGGGATATAAGTGTTTTTATCTTGAATCTCGTCGATATTTTATTAGTGCTGATGTCACCTTACTTCCCTAGGCAAGGAGTTATCATCCGACCTTATCCCTGTCATGAGGGGAAACCGGCTTCTCTTACTTTATCCCTACTTTTTTCCCCAAGTCAGTACCATATAACCATCATTTGCAGGTGCACTGGCGATATCGATATACACATGTTGTCCCTTTTGAACTGTACACCATCATTTTTCCCATCTGGGGTTCCTGCTCCTCCCTCTTCTCCATTGGATGATGACTTATCCATCGCTATGCTTCGAGGTATACGTAGTTGTACTCAACATCCTATTGCTTAGTTTATTTCATATGATCGTCTCTCTTTATGTCTTCACTCCTTTGCTAGTACATTGTCCGTTGTTTTTGTTCCTTCCTCTCATACGCAGGTTCTGTCTTTTTTTGGTTGGAAGCACGCTACAGATGAGGAGATGAGTGCTCTTCATAAGAATCAAATTTAGGCGCTTACTCCTTGTTCTCCTGAGAAAGAGGTTGTCGATTGTCATTGAGTCACTTGGGTATATACTTTCAAATGCCATCTTGATGAGTTTGTAGAGTGCCTTAATGCTCGTTTAGACTTTGTTGCCTGTGGCTCGCCTTAATTCTGTTTAAATTCTTCTCTTCATTGCTAGGCCACTATATCAACTTGAGATCATGAACGCATTTCTTTATGATGATATTTCGGAGGAGCTTTATATAGCTTACCCCTCTGGGTATGTTGTGTAGGGAAGTGTGCACCTTGTTTGTTGCCTACGTAATGCTTTGGATGGTCTGGAGCAATCTTATCGTGCGTAGTTTGATCACTTCAGTTATGTTGTTCTTGCCTATGGTTTTCGACGCTCCGCATAATGATCATTTTGTATTTGTCCATCATTTATCTAGTGGGACTATTGTCTGATTGTTTATGCTGGTGACATTATCCTTCTGATGATGATTTTGCTAGTATTGTTGACATCAAGCGATATTGAGCCAACACTTTCATACTAAGGACTTAGGTGCTCGTCGTTACTTTTTTGGGATTGAGGTTGTCTGCTCTTCTAAGGATATTGCTCTATCTCAACACAAGTATCCACCGATCTTTTATTTGAGATTGGGTTTCTTAGTACTCGTCCTATTGATACTCCTATGGATTCTACAATTAAGGTTGACGTCTGGTTGTTTCTTTCTCGATTTCATCCACTATTATCGTCTAGTTGGGAAACTCATTTATCTTGTGGCAACTCGCCCCAACATTACTTATGTTGTTGGGGTGGTTAGCTATATGCATGCTCCTCGTCAGCCTCCCTATGATATTGTTTGTCGTATCTTGTGTTATTTGAAGAATGCTGTGGTCGAGGTTTGTTATATCACCCATCTGATTCTTTGTCTATAATTGGTTTTAGTGACACGCATTGGGCTGGTAGCCGTTCTAGTCGGTGGTCTAAATCTGGCTATTACACTTTTGTTGGTCGCAACGTTGTCACTTGGCGTAGTAAAAAACAAACCGTGGGTCTAATCTCTTCTCCTAGACTTCAACATTACGGCTACTACTCCTATGCAAATGTTTTGTGACAAATAAGCTGCTACTTTTATTGCTAATAATCCAGTCTTCCATGAGTGGACTAATCATGTCGAGGTTAATTGTCATTTTATTCAAGATTTGTCGATGCAGGAGTGTGTCATTACTTTTTATGTTTGCTTATGTTGAGGGTTATTTATGTAATTTTATAATATTTGGTTTAATATAAAATAGTTTGAGAATTCTTTTGGTTAAGCTCTCTCATTCTTCCAATATGTTACATTAACATGGCATCAAAGCTAAAATTCCTGAGAAATATATATAAAAAAAAAAAACCACCCCAGTTGCCGAAAACCCTTATCTATCCATTGCCGCCGCCTTCCTTCTTCAGCTTTGCCGCCGTCATCACCACAATTACCGACCACATCCACCACTGTAATCGCCGACCACATCCACCACCTTAATCACCGACCACATCGCGACATCTTTGCGCATCCACACATCGCGACATCACGAATCACAATCGCGACCACACCTCCACACATCGTGACCAAACCTCACAGTCGCCAACGTCATAGTTTTCATAATCGCAAATCACGGTCGCCGCCTCACAGTTTTCGCGAATCATCCCTCACAGTTGCCGCTTCCACCATCCACTATAGTCGCCGCAGTCATTCCATGTGTTTAAGGATGATTCCCTTGTCTACTGCTTCCTTTGGTATGAATAGTTCATTTTTTTTTATTAACCCTAGTCAGATCTATTATGGACAGCCCCTACTCTTATGATTCGGGTTCCTCTTTGCGAGTTGTGAGTTTCTGTTCCGTTGTAAAAGCAAATTGTTCTATATTTGGTTGGTGGAGTTATGGATTCCAAATTATCTGTTCCTCAATTCACCATTTCACAACTCACTACTTGTAAGTTGAATAGAGTTAATTATTTGCATTGGTCCAAAGCCATAAAAGTTGCTTTAATTGGTTAAGGTAAACAAAACCACTTAACTATGTCCAGTCTATCCGATGATAAGTGAAAGCCTGAATGAGAACAAGAGGATACTCCGATTGTTACACTGTTATAGAATTCTATAGAATCACATATTGCCGATATATGTACTCATCATGACACTTGCAAGGAAATTTGGGAGTACATTCAAATGTTATATTCCGATAATCTTACTCGTATGTATGATATTTCGATCGAATACTTTCAGTTGCAATAAGATAAGTCTATTACAGATTATTTTGCGGCACTTAAGAGGCTTCATGAAGAATTAAATGTGGTTCTTCCCATCACAAATGATATTCGCAAAATGTAATAGTAATGAGAACAGATGCTTGTGATAAGATTTTTTGCGGAATTTCGGCCTAAATTTGAGTCCGTTCGCTCTTAGATTTTAGCAAGAGTTGAGCTCTTTTCTCTTGCCAAGGTGTATTCTAGAATCTTGCATGCTACTTCTCGGGACAGTTCTCAGGGCTCTAGTAGTTCGTCTTGGGACAATTCTGATCGTTCATCTCTAGTTACACAACACCGCGAGGTGATCAATTTAGTGGTTACAATCATGGCCGAGATAGTGGTGATTCTCGAGGTGGTCGCATCGGTAGTTCTCGTGGTGGTCGTAGTGGTCGAGGTAGAGGTCCAACTCGTTAGTGTTCCAATTGTGGCTTATTCAATCATACACGAGAGACATGTTGGGATCTTGTTGGCAAACTTTCTCGGTTTGCTAATGTTGTGACGTTCAACAATGTTTCACCCTTCCTCATCTACTCCGGTTGAGGACAAGAATATCACTATTTTCGAAGAAGAGTACTCTAAGTTTCTTCAGTATCAGGTGGCTTTGCTGGCATTTCTTCAAGTTGCATTTCTAGCCCAGAAAGGTACCCCTACTGCTTGTCTTTCATCTTCTTCTACATCTTGCCCCAGAGTCATTGATTCTGGTGCCACTGATCATATGTCAGGTATATCTCAAATTTTTTTTCATCTCAAGTCTTTATCTTCCTTACCCCATGTTACGTTAGTAGATGGTTCTACCAGTTCTGTTTAAGGCATAGGCACCATTCAACCTACGCCTTCGCTTTCTCTGTCTTCTGTCTTATATATCTCTTGTTTTCCTTTTAATTTAATGTCTGTGAGTTTAACTTACTAAAAATCTTAACTGTTCTATTTCTTTCTTTCCTAATTCTGTTGTCATTCAGGATTTGGTGACGAGAAAGACGATTGGAGAAGGACATGAGTCAAGTGGTTTCTATTACTTGGACATTAAGGCATCATTCGCAGTTTCTCCTTCCGCATGTCCTGCTATTGCTTCTTCACTTCAGATTCATTGTCGTCTTGGTCATCCATCTTTGGACAACTTAAAACTTTTAGTTCCCAGTTTATGTTCTATTTCAGTTTCAAATTGCGAGTCGTGTCAATTGGGAAAGCATCATCGTGTTCCTTTTGCTTCCCGGATTAATAAACGAGAGTTGCACCCTTTCATGTTAGTTCATTCAGATATTTGGGGTCCTTGTCGTGTCACTTCTAAGTTGGGATTTCAATATTTTGTTACTTTTGTAGATGATTGTACTAGAGTTACCAAGCTTTATTTAATGAAAGATCGTTCAGAATTGTTCTCTATCTTTTATACCTTTGTGCTGAAATTCAAACTCAGTTTAATACTAAAGTTCGCATTTTGCGCAGTGATAATGCTAGAGAATATTTTTCTCATTCCTTTAGTACCTTTATGCCTCAATCTGGCATCTTTCATCAATCATTTTGCTCTCACACTCCACAACAAAATGGAGTAGCCGAGCGCAAAAATCGACATTTGATTGAAGTTGCACGAACCCTCTTACTTCAA
>JAULJZ010073229.1:0-12994 GCA_032270985.1 Heliamphora pulchella | reverse complement strand
TCAAACTGTAGTTTGTTGAAATCAAACTTCTAAAAGGGATTGGCAAGCGTATGGCAATAAACAAGAAAAAGTTGTTACCTTCCTAGATCTATTGATAGCAAACCAAAAGAAAAAAAAGTTTATTTAGGAGGGGCAAAATTGCTTGAAATAATTTGTAAGAGCATCCACATCAATGGCTAGCTAAATTAGCTTAGTCAAAATGCCAAAAACTTAATTTTGCTAGCCATTTTTTTGTAACACTTTAGCAATACTAGCTAAATTAACTATCTTTGTTAAAATATAAATTTTTTAAACAATACTAGCTAAACAACAATTTTGAAGTAGAAGCAAAGCAGTAAAAACAATAAACAGCAGTAGCAAAACATCACAACAATTAACATGTAGCAGCAAAATAGCAAAACAACAAAACAAATTTGATAGCAGCCAATTCATGCAGCAGCCAAAACATGGTGCAAATCTTATTCAAAACAGGCAACAAAATGCAGAGAAACCAATTACAAAAAATAGGTTGCATCAATTATAGTAAAATAAAACCAGCTCTCAGATGTTTTCATGGATGTTGAAATTGAAAACCTTAATGTCATGGTTGGATAGAAATGCAAAGCATCAGAGCACTGTCAAAAGCAAAGCAAAGCAAAGTATCTCATCAAAAGCAAAGCATTAGAGACCAAGCAAAAAAATAGTAGGGAAAAAATAGGTAATTATGTTTTCTTATCAAACCTTTCTCTTCCTTTTTCTAGACAAATGATTGTTCACCATTATCATGCCTCCTTGTTAGTCTTTGTGATTATTGTTTTGGTTGGTCAGTGCCACCTAATATTTTTGCTCCAACTAGCATATGAAAATTAACGTTCTAAATATTTCTGTAGGGGTTTATACTATATATTATAAACAAATCATGATACTTTATCAAAATTTATAACTTTGGCTAGAGATACATTTTTGTTTTCCTTCTTTGCATGAAAAATTAGACCTTTGTGAATTAGTCCTCAACTAAATTTGTCAAGTTCAATCTTCTTCTTAATTGCCCTTTGACCATGGTATACGAAGGAATCTAATATCCCCGAAACAATGAAAACACCTGAAACACAGTCGCCAGAATATGTATTCACATATCCAAATTCAATCAGTCTACAAATAATTGCAAATATGCTTGTTAGTAAAGCAAGCACATGCCTATGAACTCCAAAGAAACACGCCAATTTTCAAGTCAACATGAATATAGGGACTATTTATAAAGATTTCATAGCCACTTTAAGATACTCCTCGTGCTAGCATAAAATCACATATTTTAGTTGTAATCAATTAAAACAGTGAATGGGCATGATCTGCCAGAATACATAATTCAAAGGACAGCTTGTTTTAATATAAGAAGCTGGTTTCAAAAAAATTCTAATTTGTTCCAAAAAATTAGCTGGTTCTAATATAATAGTTCTTACTCAGTAATTTTATCAAACATGTGGTGGACATACTTTGAAATGTAAACCAATATAAATATGTCATTGTAGGTCATTTGCATAATCAAAAAAAAAAAATCACAGAAACAATTAGAGCAAAGGTTATTCATTGTTTTTTTATAACTACAACTACAATCACAGAAAAATATATTCATTGAATCACAGAATCAAAAGAAATAGAATCACTGAAATCAATAACTTCAACGGGGCCAGATGTTTCTTCTTCAAACAACCAGAGAGAATGGCGCAAAAGTGCAAAAAAATAATATACATACAGGGAACGACGGTTTGCCAGTGTTCTGGTCAAGGTACGACGTCGTCGTGAAGTTCTGGTCAAGGTATGATGCCAACAAGTTGCCGGTGTTCTGGTCAAGGTATGATGTCGCCGTGAGGTTATCAAAATGCCGGTGTTCTGGTCAGGGTTGGTCTTTCCCTGCACCGTGACAATAACGAACTGGTTGTCCAAGATGAAGTCGATGGTGCGTAGAGCGCTTTATCTCCGATTGAAGACGGACTAGTCTGAGCTTCGATGCTTCACATGCAAGGGCGGTAGAGGAGGTTTAGTTTTTGAGGGGGATCAAGTTTCGACTAGAGCCACGTGGAGAACATGTGGAAGGTCGTACAACGCAACAGTCCTTTCAACCACGGCACACACCTCGGTATGAGCATGCTAGCTCGGGCGGTGAGCCGAGCTATATGGACAATGTGTTCGAGGTCCGCATACCTCGGGACAGGGTGAATCTAAGTAATGGTTTTGGCTCCGAACTCAAAAGGAATTCAATATTGACCCTAGACACAAAGTGCTTGATGTCATGAAAGGGAATGCTTGGCATCCAAGTCCGAGCAGGACGAGATGCGCAACTCCTAGATCCAAGCTTGAGGGTTGATACTTAGGTTGATTCGCATATTAAAAAAGTGATCTGATGATAAGAAATCAGTAGTAGTTGGACCAACTCTAGGACCAAGGAGTCAGAGAGGGTTGACTTAACCTAGACTAGGTCTGAGTACTGATGGACAGCTTAACATGACAAAAGGCACTTGCAGAAAGATCTTGTAGAGAGATCTAAGATGGCATTGATAAGTCACCATCAAGCTATTAATTGCTATGCATTGATCAGAGAGAAGGAGTACAACCCGACCTGCTCGGGTCGAGTTGGACTCCACAAGCGGGTCAAGTATATATCTTCTTATAAATACCCAACACTCTCAAAATGAAAGGTATGCTTACTCTTTACTAGCAGAAATTTTATCAAAATACTCTCTCAAGTTCTTCTCTCTCTATAACCCTTGCCTGACTTGATCGTCGGAGGGTTCACTGGTATAAAGTCACCGACGGGCATCTCACTCCTTTCTTGTGCAGGTACACACGTGGCATCAGCCCTTGACAGTTCAGCCAGCTTGGACAGGACCAGTAGATCCCAATCCTAATCCTCTACAATTTTGCGCTATCTATGGGAAGATCTAGAACGCCTCTATAGCTAGTCGGGAAAACCACAAACATGAAGAGTTGAGAGAACCACGTGCACCACGAGCAGCAGCATCACACGTAACTCACCGTAGAAGAGAACACCTTGTGCTCTCTGAAGTTCACGTTGTTGGAGTTAGGATCAACCAAAGAAGGGAACACACCCATGTTGGGAGCACCCATGAAACCACTCCTTCTGAGGGGGACTACCCCCCACGTTTCACGATGCAGCAAGTGCTCAAGGGGTATTAGGACGAGCTGAATAGAAGGAACCAGCAGTTGGTCAGGCTCCAGTAAGAGCTCTACGAAATGAGGGCTCAAGTGAACCGACGCTCGCCAGGAGTTCGATCCGAACATGAGCATTCCAATCGTGAGAGGTCTAATCGGGATCAAAGGAAAGGCGCTGCTTGGCCTCAAACAAGCCGAAGCTCGAGGAGGGAGCTTTGGCAAGATCGACGTGATGAGGATCCTGAGAGGAATCGCATTTCAGGCTCTAAAAGAAGGAGACAAGGGCAAACACAGACCTCTAGCAACACCCCCGCACTAGCCGTCCGCTGTCATAAGCAACAACGGCAGGCTGGTCAGGAGCTCAGCCGTGCAGAGGAAAAGGAAGAACTCAAGCAATAGCTGAACCTCCAGCTCGAGGGGAGATTACAGCTGGGGACGGGGAGGTCGGCCCAGGATGTTGCCCAGAGGGCACTAAAGCAGATATCCGCCTCCCCATTTACAAGGGAGGTGGATGGAGCAGATTTTCCTAGGAAATTCCAAACCCCTAAGTTCAATCTTTATGATGAAAAGATTGACCCTATAGGTCACATTCAACATTTCAGGCAAATGATGGCCCTTTGGAAAGGGAATGACGCCCTAATGTGTAAAATCTTTCCTTCTAGTTTGGGCGAGGTAGCTCTGCATTGATTTGACAAACTCCCAGCTGGATCAGTTAGAAGTTGGAGGTAGCTCACCAAGCTGTTTGCAGCAAGATTTATCACCAACAGTCGACAACCCAGGGAGATAGACTCTCTGCTCGCTTAAGGAAAACTGAGAATGAAAGCTTGAGGTCATACGCTCGGCGCTATTGGGAAATCTTCAATGACATTGACGATTGCAATGAGCAACTTGCCGTGGCCTCTTTCAAGCTCGGGTTGGATAAAACCCACAAACTAAGGTACTCATTGACCAAGAGGCCTGCTCAGGGTATGGTCGAGTTGATGTTGAGGATCGAGTAATACTTCAAGGTCGAAGAAGACATGGGAGGCATGAGTAACGAAGCGTCTGCCCAAGAAGTGCAAAAAGGAGCTCGAGCAGAGAAGAAGGAAATTAAGAAGGCCAAGAAGAAGCCCGATCAGGAAAAGGAGCGTGAAAGGCCAAACAGAGTATACGAAGTGGCAAATACTGTGTTTAAGGAGCCCATCAACAAGCTCCTCCACCAAATCAAAGATAAGCCATGGTTCGTCTGGCCGCCCAAGATGTTCACCGACCCGAGCAAATGGGATGAGAAGAAACACTGTGCTTACCACAGAGAACATGGGCATTTCACAAACCGTTATCGGACTTTCAAAAGGTTCCTGGAGGAGCAAGTGAAGGCAGGGACCCTCGGACAGTACATTAACAAAGAGAAGACCTGGGCTGAACAGCATGTTCATGCCGAGCAGGGGGGAGGAGCAAAAGAACCAGCTGGAGTCATCGGTGTCATACATGCCGTCCCCAAGCTGGAGACGTCAAATGAGACGAGGAGTGGAAGTCGAGAGCTGGCATATCGACGAGAGATCATGCAGGCCCAGCTCGGTCAAAGTAGCTCAGGCAAGAGAAAGTACCCGAGCAGCAAATTCTTTATTGGAAATCTGACCTTCTCTGACGTCGACATGGAAGGAGTCGAGCACCCGCACAACGACGCACTCATTATAACCCTCCAAATTGGGAGGTATGACGTGAAACGTATCTTGGTCGACTAAGGAAGCTCGGTGGAGGTGAAGTATGCCGACCTTTTCTACAAGTTGGGGCTCAAGAAGAGGATCTGCTGAAATTTCACACCCCGTTGGTCGAGTTCAACGATCAGCCTGTCCTACCAATGGGAAGGATTACACTACCAGTCAGGACAGGAATCGAGCTCAAGAATATCGAATTTTTGGTAGTAGACGTGTCGTCGCCGTATAATGCCATAATAGGGAGGACTTAGCTTCACCAGCTCAAGGCCATCCCCTCAGCATACCATCAGGTCCTAAAGTTCCCAACAGCTATGGGTGTGGAAATAATCTGGGGAGATCAAACGGCGGTTAAGCAATGTTTTATAGTTGCTATCCGAGAAAAAGCATGCTCATGCAAGGATGAGCAGATGTGTGTGATTGAAGTACAAGACAAGCCACTCCTCGACGATGTTGGGAGGATGCCAACAGAGAAAGTTATAGAGCCTCTAAAGAAGGTCTTGCTCGGTGGTAATGACCCAGATCGTTTCTTCTTGCTCGGGTCCAACATGGCCGAGCAAGAGAAAATTGACCTGGTGAACTTTCTCCGATCTAATGAAGAAGTGTTTGCATGGACGCCGTACGAAATGCCGGGAATTGATCCTAAGGTAATGCAGCACAAGCTACGTGTTGATCCTACATACAAACCAGTTGTCCAACGTGGGAGGAGGTCCTTGGCTCAGCACTCAAAGGCCGTGACAGAGGAGGTAGAGAGACTGCTCGACGCTGGGGCAGTAAGGAAAGTACAATATCCCAAATGGCTGTCTAACACCGTGGTTGTTAAGAAGAAAAATGGGAAGTGCAGGGTCTGCGTAGATTTCACCGATCTAAACAAAGCTTGTCCAAAAGATTCGTTCTCACTCCCCAAGATTGATCAACTGGTAGATTCGGCAACCGGATACGGGACCATGAGTTTCTTGGATGCTTATAGGGGCTACCATCAGATAGCCTTGAGCCCAGATGATTAAGAGGAGACCAGTTTTATCACCCCATAGGATTATACTTCTACAAGATCATGCCATTTGGCTTGAAGAATGCTGGAGCAACCTACCAAAGGCTGGTAACAAAGATATTCCAACCTATGCTAGGTCGGAATATCGAAGTTTACATAGACTATATAGTAGTAAAGACCGATCAAGAACACGATCATTTGGCCTACCTGAGCAGAGTTTCTGAGGTGCTAAAAAGCTACAAATTGAGGCTCAATACGTCAAAGTGTGCATTCGGCGTACAGTCGGGCAAGTTCTTGGGGAACCTGATCAACAGGAAAGGGATCGAAGCAGACCCCGACCAGATAGCTGCAATTCAGAACATATAACCCCCAAAGATAGTTAGGGAGATACAACGACTGATAGGGATGGCAGAAGCTCTGAACAGATTCCTCAGTCGATCGTCAGATAAGTGCCATCATTTCTTTCAGTTGTTGAAAAAGGACAAAAATTTTGTCTGGGGGGAGGAGTGTGCTCAGGCGCTCCAACAATTGAAGGAGTACCTAAGCACTACTCCTCTCTTATCCAAGCCCTTGTTTAGGGAGGAGCTATATATGTATCTTGCAGTATCAGAACACTCGGCTAGTGCCGTCCTGGTCAGACTTGACATTGCCAAGCAGCTTCCAATCTATTATGTCAGCCACACCTCCCTCGACGCCGAGACCAGATACTTGCCCCTGGAGAAACTGGTGTTGGCTCTAGTCATGGCATCCCGAAAGCTGGCACAATACTTCCAAGCACATAAGATCATCATTTTGACTGCACACCCACTTAAAGCTTTGCTGCGCAAAGCAGACTTCTCGAGAAGAATTGCTAAGTGGGGAGTGGAGCTCAGGGAGTACGATATCGAGTTCCGACTAAGAACAGCGATTAAGGGGCAGGTCTTAGCAGACTTTATAGTAGAATTCTCCAAATCGAGCTCGTTCACCAGCTCGGACTCAACCATGCTTGAATCCAAGCTGGGGGGAAGGATAACCGAGCAAAAAGTAGAGAAAGAGGAAAAATGGGGAATCCACGGCCAAGTCTAGGGCATGGAGGTTATTCACTGATGGCGCCTCAAACCAAAAAGACTCTGAAGCGGGGGTGGTCCTCATCTTCCCAGAAGGATCAGTAATAGAGCACTCCATCAGGTTGAGATTCCCAGCGTCCAATAACGAAGCCGAGTATGAAGCATTGCTCACAGGACTCAGAAGTGCCGAACTCCTGGGCATCAGAAAGTTAGAAATTTTCTGCGATTCCCAACTAGTTGTGAACCAAATGGCTGGACAGTACAAAGCAAGAGATGAGAGGATGGCTGCCTACCTGTCCATAGCACTCGAGCTGGTTAAAGGTTTTGAAGAGGTACAAATCAAACAGGTTAGCAAAGAAGGAAACTCTCACGCTGATGCCCTCGCAGCCCTAGCCTCAGCAACCGAGCTCAGGCTAAAGAGGACAGTGGAAGTACAGAAGCAGGAGAGTTCGAGCATTGAAACGACTGCTCGGTAGATTTATGCCGTTGAGGACAACTAGAAGCCGAGCTGGATGGATCCCATCATGAAGTTCCTTAAATATGGTCAACTTCTCGAGGACAAGAAAGAGGTGCACAAAGTTAGACATAAAGCTGCACGATTTTAGCTATCTTCTAAGGATCAACTATACAGAAGATCTTTCTCAGGACCCTATCTGTTATGTGTGCACCCGAACAAAGTCCAAGACTTCCTATTCGAGCTCCATGAAGGGATATGTGGAGGTCATATCGGGGGAATATCTATGGCGCATCGAGCAATAAGCCAGGGATATTTGTGGCCCTACATGCAGAAAGGTGCCCAAGTATATTCACAGAAGTGTGAGAAGTGTCAAAGGTTTGCACTCTTGCACAAGCAACCAGCCGAGGAGCTTAACCCGATCACCAGCCCATGGCCCTTTGCTCAATGGGGACTGGATATTGTTGGGCCATTACCTAAAGCACCTGGCAATAAAAAGTTTCTAATAGTAACTACAGATTATTTTTTCAAATTGGTGGAGGCTGAGCCCTTAGTTAACATCAAAGATGTGGACGTGAAGAAGTTTCCATGGAGGAACATCATTACTAGGTTTGGTATTCCGCCTGCCATAGTTATAGACAATGGGAAGCAGTTCGACAGTAATTTGTTCAAGACATTCTGCTCAGGCTTAGGAGTAAAGAATTATTTTTCAACACCCCCATTCTCTCAGAGCAATGGCTAAGCAAAAATCTCGAACAGGACACTTTTATCAGGGCTGAAGAGAAGGCTGGAGAACTGACGCCTTCAAGTCCGGGAATAACAGCCTCACTATTACTCGGGACCTGGACTTAGCCAAGGAAAGAAGGGGACAGGCCCTGGTCAAGCTAGCATCCTACCACCAACAACTTGCAAAGTTTTACAACAGACGAGTTAACCAAATGAGCTTCCAGGTTGGCGAATTGGTGCTCAGGAATGTCTTTCTCAATACAAAGGACCCACTTGATGGCAAGTTGGGTCCGACCTGGGAAGGCCCGTACAAAATCACGTTGATTGCAGGCACGAGAGCATACAGACTTGAAAATTTGGAAGGAAAACAGATCCCGAGGCCGTGGAACGCCCAAAATTTAAGAGAGTTTTATCATTGAAGGTTCAAATGTATATTTTTTCGGGATAGTAAATGAAGAGAATTTTTTCAAAAGTTTGTGCATGATTAAGACATCGTAAGAAAGTCCCAAATGACTTCGAGTCATTCCTAGGCAAGAAAATCCTAGCCTGACTAGGCAGTGAAAGTCCTAGATGACTTCGTGTCATGCCTGGGCAAGAAAGTCGTAGCCTGGTTAGGCAGTAAAAGTCCCAGATGACTTCGAGTCATGCATGGGCAAGAAAGTCCTAGCTTGGCTAGGCAGAATAGGTGATGACTTCTAGTCATGCCTGGCTAGGAAAGACCCAGCTCAGCTGGACAGCATCGGTATGACCGAGCAGAAAAACCTAAGCCGACCTTGAATCACTTAGTAATTTTGAGATTTCTACAATTGAGCAACTTAGCTCGTCTTAATAGCTGTTTGTCTAGCTCGATTTGGCACCATGTGCTCGGGTTATTTTGTGAAGTCGTTACAAACGCGGCGAACATCAGCCCGGTTGTATGTAAATGAAGTTGAAGACTGTCCAGCCTCACAAAACAATGTGAGGCCGAGCATCATACACTTGCGTAAAAAATTAAGAACAAAGTAAAAGTAAATATCAAAGTTGGGAGCAGCAGTTGCAAGAGTGCAAGAGATCGAACAGAAATACTTTTTCATTAATAAGATGAACTTGTATGCACAGCAAAGGCATGCCGACTTCACAGATGGATCGAGGCCGTGCAATGTAGACTTAAAAAAAGAGAGAAGTTCTGAAAAACAAAAAAAGAAAGCTAAACAACAGGGGCAGCACTGTCTGGCTGCTGTGGATCTTGTGCAGCTCCTTCCCCTGGAGCCTCCACCTAAGCAGGTTCCCCTTCAGCTTCCTCACCCACATCCTGAGTAGCGTCCCTCGGGCGATCCTCGTCCTCCAACGTCAGGTCTACGGTGACGTTGGGAGGTGAAGTCCCTCGCTCAGGCCACAGAGGCTCGAGCTCTTCAAATTCTTTGGATGCATGCTCAGGAGGAGGTGGAGGCGGAGGCAGTTCAGGCTCACCCTGTTTAGGAGGAGGTGGAGGAATCCCAACCATGGTGATTAGAGCAGCTTCGACGATGGGGCCCGGCGAAATGGCAACCCCGAGCAGATGCACGAGTTGGTCGGGGAACGACACGTTGGGTTGCATCCAAGGGATTACTCTGTGAAGCTCAGATTCGGGCCTGGCCATGGCCGCGACGAGAGTAGCATCCCATCCCATCTTGAAGATAGGGTTTTGCATGCTCATCACCTGTGCGGCATACACTTCCCCAGCCTTGTCGTATCCCTCGTCATATAGTTCCTTTGTTACCCAAGCAATAGTAGCTTTGAGATCGGCATTCTCTTGCTCGAGGGCTACCCTGGCTCTGGGGGACTCGTCTAGCTGGCTAATCACCAAGGCGAGATTGGCCTCTTGTTCCTTGACCTAGGTCAAAGCTTTAGTGGCTCAGACCTCGGCTTCTTCTTTGGCAGCACAGGCCACGCCGATCTGCGCTTGGAGGACCTTCATGTCTTCCTTGAACTTGTGGAGCTCGGCATGTATGAGGTTGTATTTCTCCTGCAATTGGCTGCACCGATCGACAACCTCCATGCCCATCTGAAGGCCCTGCTCAGCGGAGGAGAAGATAAATAATCAATTAATAATATATGTATGGAAAAAGAAAGGAACTCAGCTCGGAGACAGAATCCATACCACAATCAGGTGTTGGGCGGCCTGCTTGCTCAGTGCGGCATTGGGAAGGTCCGCAGAGGAAGCCTTGTCTTTTGGAAGACAGAGGCTCTTCGCCAATGCCCATGCCACGTGGTGGCTCTCCTGCACGGAGTCTTGAGCAGTGAGAGGGTGACCACGGTGAGCGGGGGCAAAGGTGAGGGGTACCTCAGAGGGCAACACAGAGGGAACCCCAGAGCCTTTAGTTTGGCTCGATGCAGGTGGAATGGGTGCCTCGATCCAGCGCCTTATCTCCCGTTCAACCACCTCGGAAGCCGTTGCCCCTTTCTGGAGGCTTGAGAAGGCAAAGGAGCTGGAGCCCGAGGAGCAGCGGGTATGCTTGAGGCTAGCCTTGTGGGTTGAGTGGATGCAGTCCCAACTGGACGGGAAGGAGTGGTCAGCCCAAGAACGTTCCCGAGCAGGTCGAACAAGTTCCACTACGACATCTCGATCGCTTCGAGGATGGTACGGCTGGTTGAGGTCAAAGACGGTCTGCTGCTCACTAGTTGGGAAGTGGATGCCTTCGTACTCTGGCCTCCCTTGGCTGTGGCTCCCTCGACAGGGGTCAAGCGAATGTCGAGCTCTTCTAGGCAAATGGGAACGCCATTGAAAAGCCTCTTGAACCACCGAACGTCCTTGTCCCAGTCCAGCACACAGCGCAGGTGCTCGAGATTGATCTGACCTTCGCTTCGGTCTTTCTTGTCCTTGATGGTTGTGGTATTGCAGTAGGCACCTGAAAAATTAAAAGTGTTACACCTCGGGATATATAGAAAAATGAAAGAAAATTTATACAGATTACGAGGGGAAGGAGCTCGGCTACCTGGGGCTCCAGCTCTAGTGGGGCAAAGCCGAACACGTTGATCGTGGACACCAGGCCCGAGCTGCCAGTTTTTCCTAACCACAAAGAAGTCGTCTAGGTCACCCTTGTGCGAGTTTTTAAGCCCAAGCACAATGTTCCGATTGTCCTTGGCCTTAAGGTAGTACCTGTTTTGACCTTTGGACGTCTCAAAGATGGAGTTGCAATATTGAATCTCCCGAACACCGAGGTCGATGCCCATATATCGATTCAACAGTGTTACCCCCATCAAAATGGAGAAGACGTTGGGGGTGAGCTGTGCCGGGCATAGTCGATAGAAAGCTAGAGCCTCCCTTACAATGCTTGGGAGTGGGAACTCTAGCCTGGACTCCAGAAGAGCCACCAAAGGGAACACAGCTGCCCCGGTCTCTTCTGTAGTCCAGGACTCACTATCAGTTGCATGGCATATAGTGACATCATCAGGGATCGACCTAGATCGACGGAGCTCGGCCAAAGTCTCGGGCGTGTCAATATAGCGAGAAATACGCCCCATCTAAAAAAAAATTTCAAGATACATGCATATATATACAAGTACAGGAACTTTCCCAGCAGCACCGCCATCGCCAGGAATGGCAACGGCGGCGCTAGGGCACTCAGGGCATAGGCCAGGGAGCCTAGCCCCCACCACGGTGGCATTAGCCACGGTTTTTCATAGAAAAGATGAAAAAGAGAAAGGCAGGAAGCTAACTTGAGTGAAAATGAGTCTGAAAACCTTGAGGACCGTCGGAGTTGCAGGAATCGCAGTCGCCGGAGAACAGCTGGAAATAGCCTAAGCTTCGAGGATGAAGGTGGTTCGTAAAAAGAAGGAAGGGGGAATTCCCTTCCCCTTTTATAGCTTCCCTTATACATTCAAACGAAGCGCCAAAAGACGGAAATTATGGCGCGTGCTCTGACGCGCGTCGTATGCATTTAATGCGCATTTAACATAAACGGTGTGCGCAGCTCGAGCAACTCTATCCGAACAGATCATGACGGTTGACCTCGTAGCAATGATGTTCGGATCAAAGGCCCAAGCACTATTCCTCGTCAGATTAATGATTCCGAGCAAAATTTCTTGATCATGTTTGAAAATTCAAGCAAATCACTGTAGTTAAACCAAATGATTGACATTTATTGAAAATGATGGCCGAGATTCCTGTAACGTTTCTGTGCCCAAGGTACAGCAAATGCCATACGCATTTAATGCGCGCATTAAATGTGCTGCAGAATCGATAGGGTACCACCACATGGCGGAGGTGACCGTTGGCGTGTAAGAAGTCTAAGAGACAGTGCGTCAACAAAGCTTGCTCAACAAGTCTCCCGATCGGAGTGTGAAGGGACAAATCGAGCAAAGACATCACTTCACCTTCCAGCTGCTCAAGTTATCGAGCAACAGCAAGATGACGGGGGCAATTAAGGGGGATCAAGTTCCAACCAAAGCCACGTGGAGCACACATGGAAAGCCATACAGCGCAACAATCCTTTCAACCACGGCTCACACCTCGACATGAACATGCTAGCTCGAGCGGTGAGCCGAGCTATATGGACAATGTGTCCGAGGTCCACCGACCTCGGGACAGGATGAATCCAAGAAATGGTTTCGGCTCTGAACTCAGAAGGAATTCAATGCCGACCCTAGACACGAAGTGCTCTTCATCATGAAAGGGAATGCTCGGCATCCAAGTCTGAGTAAGACCAGATGCACAACTCTTATATCTGAGCTTGAGGGTTGATACTCAGGTTGATACGCGTATCAGAAAAGTGATCTGATGATAAGAGATCAGTAGTAGTTGGACCAACTCTAGAACCAGGGATGATAAGAGAGGGTTGACGTCGCCTAAATTAGGTTTGAGTAATGATGGTCAGCTTGACATGACAAAAGGCACTTGTAGAAAGATCTTGCAGAGAGATCTAATGATGGCACTGATAAGTCACCATCAGGCTATTAATTGCTATGCATTGAT
>JAULJZ010073208.1:0-12994 GCA_032270985.1 Heliamphora pulchella | reverse complement strand
TATTTCAGCTTCAAGAAGATCCTATGAAAACAAGTCTCTATTTTCTTCTAATCTCTCTTGAACTCTTCTTTGATGAGATTCACTCACTCACTCAAAGGCTAAAGGGTGATTCACCCTTAATTACAATAAATGAGATGTAATAAATGAAGAACACTCACTGTCTTTACAAGATTAATTTACAATAAAAGAGAGGGTAAAGAGAAATAAGGAACAAGAATAGGAGTTACAGCAATAAATGTGAGCTTGATGATCTTTGAGATTAATTTGAGCAATGGAACAGTAAATGTAAGTCTCCAACCTTCTTAAATGCTGAGAAGTAACTCCTTATATAAGTTCTTGTGAGTTCTTGACCGTAGGAGGTATGATGAGGCAATAAATGCAAAAAATTCAACCGTTGAGATATGCCGTATTTTGAATTTCCATCTTTAGGGTCGATACAATTTTTTCACTTTACCTTCCAACGTTCTGGGGTCGACACATTTGAATCTGGTGTTAACTCGTTTGAAACTTCAGCATCCGGAGGAACAACTTTTTGTCGACTCAACTTGCCTTTGGTGTCAACACGAATTTCTATAGGAAGACTCGATATTTTTGTGTCGACACATTTGGTCTCTAGGGTCGGCACCAAAATTCTGCAGGCAGGCTTGGGACTTTTGGGTCGACACAATGTGTCTTGGGGTCGACACCAAAAATCTGCAGGAGGTCTCGGTTGTTTTGTGTCGACACAGTTTATATTTATGTCGACCCAAACCTCCGAAAACTAAAAGTGAGAATCACTTTTGTGTAGACACAAAATATATTTGTGTCGACTCAAAATGAGTCCAGGGCACTTCGGCACTTTTGTGTTGACACAAAACTGGTTTGTGTCGACACTAATATTTTGATATCTGAAGATCAACTTGAAAAACAGTTAAGGTGTCAAACCATTTGATCAATGGGTGTTGGCACACTTGATATGCTTCAAGTATACTTTGACTTAAAAGTGTTTGACTTAATTTACAATTAAGATCAACAAAAAATATTCTAATTAAAGAATGCTTAAGTGTTTAAATCTTTTTGAGATAAAAGTCATTTCTTTTTAGCTAAGGTGTCAACTTTGATTGTTCAAAATGTGTTAACACTTTTATTTTGGAAATAGAAATATTATCCATTTAAAACCATCTATTCTTAGAAAATTATTATGAAAATTATCAAAATCAAATTAAAAAGCCATTGGGCTAACAAAAACGAGATGTTGGTGGATTTTGTGAAAATCATACTTTTTGGAGGTTTGGAGCTAACTCTTGGGGTTGAGTCTCAGTTTTATGAAACTATGTTGTTACATGCTTGTAGATCTCCATGGGGATGGATTGGATCTTTTTAGACATGCGATGTAAAATTGCTTTATAGGTTTTTAAATGTTTTTCATAGATGTACCGGGACAATAGGTGTGTTTGTGATGAGTTGGGCTTCCATTGCTCCTCGATGTAAGTCCAGAAACGTGCGCAGAGTAGGTTCTCAGTTCCTTCGGGTTAGTCCCCGTAAATTGAGGGTGGGTGCTCAGCTCCCTCGGGCTCAGGTCCCGTAAATTGAGTGGTTGGGTGCTTAGTACCCTCAGACTCATGTCCCGTAAACTAAGTGGTTGCATTGTCGTGACTTCGTATAGAGCTAGTCATTACCAAGTGGCCCTTTCGTGATAATTAGGGTAATGGGCAAGAGTCTATAGTTGTTACCTATGTCGGTGTGGCAGAGTCGGTACATAGGATCTCATTTTACTGTGTTCTCCTCGGCGGTGTGATCCGAGTGGAGGAAAACTGTTTTACTGCTTTCCCTTAACTGTGACATGATATCTGTGAGGATTATATGCATAGTTTGAAGGATGAAAATATGAGTTTTATGAGATTAAAACCTTTTTGAGGCCTGTGTGGCTTGATGGAAAACTTATGATTTTTGAGAGAAAAATCTTTTTTTTAGGCTCTTATGGTTGAACCTATATGTGTGTAATTGTATAACCTACTTTACAGCTTTACTGTCTTTTCATATTGGGCTTCGGCTCACGGTGTGAGATTTTGCTGTAAAAATATTTTTAGGTGACCATGTGGAGTTAACCTAGAGGCTTGTGGTGATGGAGAGCTTGCTGTAGTTTTTCTATTTTGGACTTGTACTTATACAAGTATTGCCTTTTTCAGAAGGATGGTTTTGTATGCCTTTTGCCGATATATTTATTCATGTATGAGAATGCATGTTTTTCAGTTCATGAGAGTTAAACTGTGGAGATTTTATCTAATGTTGTTATAACATCCCGAACCTCGAGAACCCATGGACACAACCCAAATTATCCCGCATGAAAGCTATCAACAATGACTTTCTTAAGAACAACACTTTCTTTCCTTTAAGCAATCATAATAAAAACATTTTATTCTAACGATATACATATGTGTCACAAAGGCTAAACAAAATTTTTAACTATCAAGAGTTCATTTACAGCTCTTATATCATTACAATTATCCACTTCACTTTCTGTACAATCATAATGTAAACACAAAAGAAATATTAAATCTTTCCTCTTAGCCTTTTCCCCATATGCATCCTCTGCCCTGATATCGTCCCGGATCCTCGAAACCTGAAATGGTTTTGTATACATACATGAGGCAAAGCACGTAGGATAAAGACTAACTCTATGCTAAGCATGATATGTGAGGTGTGATGGGTGCAACCGGAATAAAAATATAAGTTCCATAAACTCGTTATTTATTTCCACGCACGCCAAGTTATTCATTCATGAAACCTTTTTCCAAATATTCTTTTCTTTCACATTTATTCTTGATACCTGATTTTTCACAAAAACCAAATCACATTTTCATTACCCAGTTTATCACAACAATTGTGATACACAGTTTATCATAAACTCGTTATAGAGCTATCTATTACCCAGTTTATCACATTTTCATTACCCTGTTTATCACAACAATTGTTGGGTAATAGATAGCTCTATAACTCACCACGACACACACCACATTTCGGGGGCTAACCCGTGGGCATGTGGTCCCCATTTTGCCCAAGTTTTCGGTCTTTCACCACAGACCCGCCAGGCCAACTTAATTCATATCAATACATACGGTTCATTAAAATCAAGTGCTCAATTGTCACATTTAATTTTTGAATATAAACCTTCGTGGGCTTTCACTACAGGACCGCAGCCCCTCATTATGCATATTCCACATTTCAAATTTTTCACTTTATCGTCAAAACAAATTCTGTTCAAGTATTCAAATTTTCTTTCATATCTTATGCATCATGCATCATGCATCATCACTTCATAACGTATCAACGCGAGATTAAATTCAATAGTAATCATATTCTTTGAAAAGGAAACACCCATCATATGTATGTACAAATACATTACAATCCCATTTATTCTTTCTCAAAAACTTGAAATTTTATGCAATAATCATGTCGAACTCCACTTCACATCCCAAACTCGCCAGAGTTTCGTTTATTATTATCATTCTTATTATTATTAATGTTATTATTCTTTTTTCTTTAAAAAAGAATCAAGCAACAAGTTTAAAATCTTTCAAAGGGGCCCAATCGAGGGTTTAATTAATGTAAAACAGTATTCTAGAAAACTAGGGTCAAGGTACCCAAGATCCAAATCTTAAAACAAAACATCAAAAATTTTGAAAAAAGGTCCAGACCGCTCGAGTGGTGAGAAGACCGCTCGATAGGTTTCTCACCTGCATCAAAGAACTGAGAGTATCAAAAGACCGCCTGATAGACCGCTCAGGCCAAAAAGTTTTGTTTTTAATACTGAAAAGATTTTTAGTACCTTTCACCACATTTTTAGCACAAAAAAATAACCTTTAAAAAGGAAGAAAAGTCATTTCCAAAATCTCCCTCGGGCCACAAAGTGTATGTTTGAAACAAAAACCAAGCAAAACCTTTAACTTTTAAAACCATTGTTAACCATTTCTTGAAAACCTCCAAAATTTTCTCAAACTTTTGGTCACATAAACCATATTTTATCGAATAGCTTTAAATCTTAAAATTTAGCTAAAATACTAATATTAGTTCATAATTTACCAAATTGCTTTTCCCAAATAATAATTCAAAACTTCAGTACTCAACAAAACCCTTCAATGTAACAAACCCAAACTTTCCAATTTTGTTCGCTTTCCACAAATTTCATACATCCTAAATATCACATAGGATTCATACAACTCAATTTTCTCCAATTACCCATACTCAAGTCTTAGTTTTATACATATAACATGCTAGGATTTTCTATAAATAAACAAAATCAACATAAATCATAATCAAACCACAAGAGAGAGTCTAAATCCTACCTCAAGGACGTTCTACCATCAAGAATCGAACCTCTAGTGAGCTCCAATCCACCAAAACTCAATATGCACATCTTGAAGGAGCTTCCAACGAACATTTATGCTCTCCCACGGTGGCTTGTGCATGGAAACGGCAAGATCTTGGCCTTTAAGGACATGGAAACTCTCCAAGAACCTCCTAATGCTAAACCCTAGATCACTCCTAAGCTTTAGAGAGAGAGGAAAGAAGAGAGAATGAGCAAATTAACCTAAAAATCAAGATTTATAGCCTCTGTCGGTCACAGACCGCTCGATCGGTCTCCGCGACTGCATTTTTTGCCCGACATTGAACAAGCATATCTCCTTCATCCGGACTCCAAATACGGTCGTTCTTGTGCTCAAACTAAAGCCCCAGACCCGCCAGGCCAACTTAATTCATATCAATCCATACGGTTCATTAAAATCAAGTGCTCAATTGTCACATTTAATTTTTGAATGTAAACCTTCGCGGGCTTTCACAGCAGGACCACAGCCCCTTATTATGCATATTCCGCATTTCAAATTTTTCACTTTATCGTCAAAACAAATTATGTTCAAGTATTCAAATTTTCTTTCATATCTTATGCATCATGCATCGTGCATCATCACTTCATAACGTATCAACACAAGATTAAATTTAATAGTAATTATATTCTTTGAAAAGGAAGCACTCATCATATGTATGTACAAATATATTACAATCCCATTTATTCTTTCTCAAAAACTTGAAATTTTATGCAATAATCATTCCGAACTCCACTTCACATCCCAAACTCGCCAAAGTTTCGTTTATTATTATCATTCTTATTATTATTAATGTTATTATTATTTTTTCTTTAAAAAAGAATCAACCAACAAGTTTAAAATCTTTCAAAGGGGCCCAATCGAGGGTTTAATTAATGTAAAAGAGTATTCTAGAAAACTAGGGCCAAGGTACCCAAGATCCAAACCTTAAAACAAAACATTAAAAATTTTGAAAAAAGGTCCAGACCGCTCGAGCGGTGAGAAGACCGCTCGATCGGTCTCTCACCTGCACCAAAAAATCGAGAGTATCAAAAGATCGCCCGATAGACCACTCGGGCCAAAAAGTTTGTTTTTAACACTGAAAAGATTTTTAGTACCTTTCACCACATTTTTAGCACAAAAAAATAACTTTTAAAAAGGAAGAAAAGTCATTTCCAAAATCTCCCTCGGGCCACAAGTGTATGTTTGAAGCAAAAACCAAGCAAAATCTTTAACTTTTAAAACCATTGTTAACCATTTCTTGAAAAATCCCAAAATTTTCTCAAACATTTGGTCACATAAACCATGTTTTATCGAATAGCTCCAAATCTTTAAATTTAGTTAAAATACTAATATTAGTTCATAATTTACCAAATTGCTGTTCCCAAATAATAATTCAAAACTTCAATCCTCAACAAAACCCTTCAATGTAACAAACCCAAACTTCCAAATTTTGTTCGCTTTCCACAAATTTCATACATCCTAAATATCACATAGGATTCACACAACTCAATTTTCTCCAATTACCCATACTCAGGTCTTAGTTTTATACATATAACATACTAGCGTTTTCTATAAAGAAACAAAATCAACACAAATCATAATCGAACCACAAGAGAGAGTCTAGATCCTACCTTAAGGACGCTCCACCACCAAGAATCGAACCTCTAGTGAGCTCCAATCCACCAAAACTCAATATGCACGTCTTGAAGGAGCTTCCAATGAACATTTACGCTCTCCCACGGTGGCTCGCGCTTGGGTACGACAAGATCTTGGCCTTCACGGACATGAAAACTCTCTAAGAACCTCCTAAGGCTAAACCCTAGAACACTCCTAAGCTTTAGAGAGAGAGAGGAGAGAAGAGAGAATGAGCAAATTAACCCAAAAATTGAGATTTAACCCAAGAACACTCCTAATCGGTCTCCGCGATTGCATTTTTAGCCCGACTTTGAACAAGCATATCTACTTCATTCGGACTCCAAATAGGGTCGTTCTTATACTCAAACTGAAGCCCCAGAAGTCCACTTTTCAATGGTTCAAACCTCATACCAGAATTCATTTTGTACAAAATGTTATGACCAAATTAGTGGAGGTATGTCACTTTTCTTTACACACTTTTCACACATTTTTGTCCAAACATCCATTAGAACCTCATATTTTTCCGCTAAGATGCCTTTCATGCATACCCAAGCTCAAGTTTTAATTCTTACTCCCATCAACACTTAATCATTTCTAAAATAAAATAGGTCGGGGTCTCACAGTTATATCTTATGGTTTTTCAACTATAAACCTTATTTTCATAAACGGTTTTAGTGGGCTTTTGCGTGACCTTGGGGTTTGGGGCGTGAAAATTTTGCGATCCGAACTATTGCCTCCCCCCATTTGCCGTCGCAATGCCGACGCAAATATCCTTTTGCGATGGCAAGAGTATTATTTGTGACGGCAACGAGCCGACGCAAAAACCCCATTTTCTTGTAGTGTCCCTTTCAGATATAGAATCACTCTATCCAAGGATCAGTGTTCTAAGATACCTGATGAGATAGAGAAGATGAAGGCGATTCCTTATGTTTTGGCAGTAGGCAATCTCATGTATGCTATGTTTTACACTAGACCCGAAATCTACTTTGCCGTTAGCATGGTTAGCAGATATCAGTCTAACTCAGGGCAAGAGCATTAGACTACGGTAAAAAATGTAATCACGTATATAAAAAGAACTAAGGATTATATGTTGGTTTACCAGGAAGACAGTCTAGTACTTTTAGGGTATACAAACTCAGATTTTAAATTCGACAAGGATTTTCGTAAGTCTACCTCAGGATATGTATTTTAATCTTAGGAGGTGGAGCTATAAGTTGGAGGAGTATCAAGCAGTCCTGTATTACTGATTCTACCATGGAGGCCGAGTACGTAGCAGCTTCTGAAATAGTCAAAGAGGCCGTTTGGTTCAAGAACTTCCTATTAGATTTGGATGTGGTTCCTTTAGTTCAGTCGGCTATTACACTTTATTATGACAACAGCGGAGTGGTTGCAAACTCGAAGGAACCAAGAGTCCACAAGAAAGAAAAGTACAGTGATCATAAGTATCACTTGATACGAGAAATTGTACAGAAAGGTGATGTTGCTATGACAAATATTGCATCAGGAGACAACCTTACAGATCCTTTTATAAAGAGCATACTGGCTAATATTTTTGATAGTTATGTAGAGGGCATGTGAGTTAGATATATGACAATATAATTTTGAGTATAAGTGAGAGATTATTCGGATTGGTATACTGAAAATCATGTTTTTAGTATTTTATTTTAACAAATTAATTTTTTATTTTATGAGAATTTTATTGAGTAATATATGTATATTATTTCTTTTAATGTTATGCATGGATGTCCTTTATTTTGTATAGTATTTAATCTGGTGTGTAGAGTACGGGTTACATACAGAAGATCAGATTTTAGGATCTTGCAGAATAAAAATTTTATGTTCATAGTTTAGATGATATGAACATACTATCGGTACAACTGTAGTACAGAGTTTTAGTAGATCTGTTTTGGTTACAAGGAACAGATAATAGCATCGTCTATTATTCTAACTATCTGTGCTAGTACACTTTGTGTACATTAAACGGGACACATTTGGATAATTAATTTTATACTGACTATATAAATTAATTAACACCCCAAGATTATTATGAAAAGTGCTTATACTCTTAACCCTGAAATAATTATTAATTTCTGTATATTTAATATTTGTGATTTTGATTCATTAGATGGTGCGATCTTATATGGGTTTATAATCCCAATGAATTGGATAGCGGTATTTTTTATATGGTGAATATTAACTCGTCCCGAATGATCGGAATTGATGATACTTCTTAAGAAAACTTATAAGTTTTGACCGGGTCAAATTGTGTAGGTAAATTTGATTATTCGGCGGACAAATAAGTTAAGCGAATGTGCTTAAGGAATTAGAAGATACCGATTAAATTAAATTGCATGTAATTAAATTTAATTGGCGGGTATTGAGAATCTTAACGTGGGGAGAAACGTTAAGCATTTACTAACAGGAGCTCAATGCAAGATGGCCTTGAAATTGTGGGTTATAGTGCAATTATAGTTCTTTAGTAGTGTGAACTGTAATTTAGTATTTTATGAAAATTGAAAAAATCGCTGTTAGTTTTTCATAATAGCAGATACTGCTATGATGCTTGCTTAATTGCGAAAATCGTTGGATATGTATCTGTGTTCCACTAGAAGTTTGATTCATAATTATTCCATAGGTCCCTAGTGTAGCCCTATAAATATGCGGGTAGGGTGAACCAGTTTCATAACTTGTCTTCAAGACTAAAGCTGTCCTAGTTCTGTCTGTATGAGTTCTCGATAGATTATAACCCATACTATATTCGAGAATTACACAAGAGAATACAATAGAAGGTCTGACGGGAGCTTCAACTCGGAATAAAAAATGTAGTTGAAGATTTGACCGGTAAAAAGTATTCTTCTAAATTAATTTTGGTCGCATGGATTTTAATTTTGATCGTCCGACGTCAAAAATTTTATCTGGAGTCCGTTTCAGCGTTTGCCCGTCTAGCTAATTTTTTACTAAAAATCATTTGCAAAAAACATGATCTGGCAGTTTTTCCTTCAACATTTTACATACTTAGTAGTTTCAAATTATTTTCTACAAATTCTAATGTTTATTCATTTCTAATATTTTCCATATTTTCCATTATAAAACTTTACTCATTGTATACTTATTTTATTGGAGTTCTTGAAGAGGAAGAGACATTAAAATTATTGTTTCATTTAAATTTTAAAATAAAGTTACCATCCATAGCTTTGTATCTAAATAGTACTTCTGAACACTGGACATGTTTTCTTTTCCTTTTAACTTCTATCTTTGAGAAAATTGAATATCTTCCTATTGTATAATTTTTGGCTACAATGCATGATTTATGGCCTCTGTTGTATAAAAGTTGTTCTTTCACTTGTGGCTATGAAGACTATTAGTCATATTTTAATTCATCAACTTATAATAATTTATTTTTCTTAAAACTTATCCCATGAGTGACTAAAAATTTCATGAGCATCTCTTATATCAATAATAAAGTTTAGAATTGCATTAAAGAAAATAATTTATTTGTCCGTGTCTACCTGCACAATTCCAAGTAAATTTTGTTGAAAATTTTTGATTCTATCATTTCTTAGAACACATTAAAGTGAACTTGCTAAATTTTCTTGTCTTAGAATTTTATGACTATTTCTACTGCTCCTATGTGAATGTAGTTATAACATTTTTTGCGTTCTTTTAGCATTTGCTTTTGAGATTAAGAGTATAATATCAATTTCTTCATTGATTACTGAATGAGTTACCTCAATTTTTTGAATCGATTGTAGGCATTCATTTTTTGTGGAGTTGTTTGAACTCAAATTCTGAAATTTTACAATCCCTAACTTTATTTGTGAGCACTTTAAGCTTTATTTCTTCGAAAATTTTAATATCCATTTTTTAGAGTGATCTTTCTTATATTGTTATCATTTTAATTTGACAAATGGGGAATTAAAATTTCTAAATCCATGGGTCAATGATAAAAAATCATCTACTATCTTTTTTTTTTTATACCTATTTCTCAAAGTTTTGATTCAAGTGCTTTAACAAGTTTTTCATTATTGAGAAATTTAATTGATTTATTTAATTTTTTCTAATCTTTTCTAAAATTTTCTAAATTTAGAGCAACACGCGTTAACATATTTTGATTTTTTTAAGACATGGCTATCCTCAATTAAATTTGGTCTTAATTTTTCTTTTTGGGTTTTTAGTAGTTTGTCCAATTTTTTTGTTCTGATTACATTAATCTAGATGCTTCACTATTTTCTTAATTAATAAAATCAAATATTTTGCACAACCAATTTAAAACTAAAACTAATTGAAATAAAAGTAAAAAATTAAACAAGGAGACTAGCCAAAAAAATAAATAAGAAGAAACTTAACAATATAAATTAGTTGAATAGATTAATAACTAGCAATAGAAATAAAGTCCTAACATTAAAATATAATTATGAATAAGTTAAATCATAAATAAATGAACTAAGATTGCAAAAACAATTTGGCCCCCCCGCCCCCTCCCCAAAAATCAAAACCCAAAACGCTGCAAAAAAGCTTAAAACCCTTGAACCCTCTCTTGCCCGTACCTCTCTATCGACTCGTAGTAACCTTAATTGTTCAAGATAATCATATATCGATATATACATTCATGTGCCGGCCATGGAGTGAGCAGCAATTTGGGTCGGGGCGGAGCTGCTGTTGGTGCAGGTGTTGAGATGCAGATTGCAAGACGTCTTCCTTTCCCATCTGAGAACTCCGCCAATCGTCTTACTTACCCTAAACGAGGTTTTCCTTGAATCCTTTCGACCTTAATCTGCGATTTTGCTTTTTGGTTGTGTTTTATCATCATCATCATCATCATCATCATCATCCATAACCATCATCGATCATCATCTTCCTGTACTTAGATTGTATGTTGAGAATTTCTAGTTACATTTTCATTAATGTGTAATGTGTGTATCTTTTCTTTGTTCTAGGTCACAAAATAAATGGCCTGCGTCACTGAACTTGTTACTTTCTATTAGTGTGGTTTCTAAACTTAGAACTTTTCAAGCCAATCGTGATTTGGCTGAGTATTGGTGGGTTTGCCATGGGACAATTCATTGCATAAAAAATTGAGGACACTCATTCCACACATATCCATGGCATGCCTAGCTAGAAGCATGAGGAATGAACGAGGTAGTTTAGTTACTTGGATTTTGTTACAAACCCTAGAGTAGAACTCACCTCTTAAAATTAGCTTACAAGGGGAGGGAATTGAATGGTTTATATACACATGGAAAGTCCTTTATTTAATCGACATGGGACAAGATTGTAGCATACCACACCACACCACACTTCTCGATGCCACAAGTGAAAGTGTGCAGGTTTTTCCTAGTTCGGAAAGCAACATTAACCTCTAGGTTAAGCCATGTTATGAGGGTCTAGCCAACCCAGCTCTTGTCCAGTAAGTCTAAGCAACATCAACCTTTTGGTTAAGCCATGTTATGCAGGTCTAACAACCCAGTTCCTGTTCAGTAAGTTGGACTTCGATTGTAAGTTCTGGTAATCTTGAATGGGGTACAAACTTTCCGAAGAAACTAGCAAAAGTAGATCCCTCTAAAAAACGATAGGGTTTCCAAAGGCTAGCGTTCAGGAGGAAGAACTTAGAACTGCTACTCCATTAAAAGTTCGAAGGTTGCATCGACGACAAGACGGCGATCGTTAATTTACTCAAAGACGGAGGCACGACACTGGGGTGATTCCTCACTAATTCTACTGTCGGAAGGATGATGGGATGATCAAAGATGATATAACATATACTTCGGCAATTGACGTCTCAACAGCTTAATCTATCGACACTAACCAAATGGTAGCCCTTTTTCTTTTGGCGGTTTCATTCATCTATCAGTATTCGACAACTAAATTGTCCTAATCCAACCTATAGGTCAGTTATTTCGTGACTTCGACTACAGAGTAATAATTCATTTGATTCCATACTCGAATAGATTGCACCCAACCCCATACTTGGTATGGTGGTTGTTTTAATACCAAATGTTACAAACTCTTGGGTAAAATTCACCCTTGAAAATTGTCTTACAAGAGAGGGTGCCCAATGACTTATATTGTCACGACCCATTTTCATGTATGGCATCCGTGACCGGCCAGTGAGTCAAAACCCACCAAAAGCCTTTTTCTTTCTTTATTTTCCATTCCTTATTTTGATATTTGCCGACTAAACTTTTTTTTTTTCATTTTTCTTTTTAAATGATCTCATTCAAGTCATTCCAAATTTGGAAATCAAAGTAACTTATTCATTGAAAGAAATTATTTTCCAATAAACATTCCCAGTAAGTTATTTCAAAAGCCCTAAAGCTTCTAACAGTGCATTCGACTTTCAGACATTATAACTAAATACAAGAATTGAAATGCAATACAGAAATTAAAATAAACTCTAAACTTTCTGTTTTTCGGCTACCGCTATCTTCATTCCATCATGCGTCACCTGAAATGTTTCAACGTTCATTAGCACAGTTAGTGTGAATCCAATGATATCTGAACTATTAATTATTACACAGTGTTAGAATAATATATATCAAACGGTTTGCCAGAATTTAGTAGAGAGCGACCCCACATTTAATACAGTGGACATGATCATTCTTTAAGTCACCTGGCCGTGACCCCACCCTTATTGCTTCGCCTCGCTGGTACGCTTAACGTCCCCCAGCGGTCAGGACGTCGTTTAACCCATCATTCTATCATTTATTTATATCATTTATTCATTATTTCTGTTCATTCATCTCATTTCATTCATTTATTCATCATTTTCAACCTTTACGTGAAATAAAAACTAATTCAGATATCAAAGACTCACCTGTTCTAGCAGAATTTGATTTCAACTGTTTCGGAACTTCAAATCTAGTAACATGTTAAAACTACAATTAGATAGCATTCCACGTTTCGACTATTCTATTTTTTATAACTCTATATGTATTGTTATTAGATCTTTATTATTTTAAAGTATTTAATAAAAATTTCAATTATTAAAAATCACTAAAGATGTACCAAAAATT
>JAULJZ010073197.1:0-12995 GCA_032270985.1 Heliamphora pulchella | reverse complement strand
TTTAGCAATGCTTCACATATGTAGCACATAGAGATTGTAACAAAGGAGCAAGGAGCATTATCATATAAATTCAAAAAGAACATTATTAAAAACACCCAACAAACACCCAACAACGGAAGAGGTGTAATCAAGAACATAATCATAGAGATTTATGGCTCAAAACACTAATGGGGATTGTAAAAACTACTGTCACTAAATTCCTTACACATTTTGGTCCCAAAACACTGACGGGGACTTATAAAACCAATTTCATTTGAACATTATAAAACCAATAACATTGGAACAGAGATTTGACAATCTGATCAACAAATACTCAGGCCATGAAAATGCAATGAATGAAAAGGGTAGAAAATGACAGAGATGAAAGCTGATACCGAACTCGAGCAAGGATGTCAACCCATTGCTTTGGATACTGGAATCGGGGAAGTAGATCCGTCAAACAGAGCAGGGAGCAGAGCGAGCATGTAGATCCGTTGAAACAAATGACGACGGCGGCAGTGTAAGATGAAGGCGGCAGCGTAAGACGACGGCGGCGATAACCTGGATAGACGCAAAGGGAAGAGGAAGAGGGCGAGAGGGAAAGGAGCGGAGAGAAGAGATCTGGTCGTATAGGGTTGCATTGGGACTGTGTGGATCAGATCTAGTCGCGAAGAGAGTCGGCGTTGGTCGACAGATCAGGTCGATGAGTGACTGATGAGAGACGGAAGAAGCAAAAATGGCGAAGGCGTTGGCGACGGCGAGGTGAGATAGAGAAGAGGTTAGGTTTTGGTTGCAGAGCGTGAAAGGAGAGGGTTTGGTTACAGTGTGAGAGAAGAGAGGGCTGTGTAGAGAGGAGGGCGTGAGCGAGATCTGAGCCGTTCATTGAGAGAGTAATAGTTTTAACCGTTCGATTAATACATAAACATCACATCAACTAAGCTGAATTGTAATATAGGTAACTAAATGTAAACAAATGATCTAAGTATGATGTTTATGTCCAAACCTAGGTTTTAAAGTTAGCTTTTATATAAAATTGGTTTGAACTAATTTCATTGAGTAGAATTCGAAATATGCTATTTTTACTAAAAGTGTCAGTTTCTGACCACATAGATTTAGACCTAAATATCTCAATTTAGAATGAGATCCGAACTTAGGTTAAAACATGCAAGTTGTAGTTAACATGTATATCTTGTTGTCCACCAAAACTAATCTCACAATATTGTGATTTAATAGAACCAAACGCACCTCAAAGTCACTATTGTGAATCTGTGACTAACAGAGCCCTCTGTCACATGCTTCTGTATTACCAGAAACTCATATTTTTAGTGACTAAATCCAAACGTGATTTTCATGAAACATGGAGATAACATATTAAGCTATTTATTGTCCAAATATTAGACCAAGATACCCATGGATGGTCCCCCAAAACATTTGTAAACTCTCTGTTGTAACCTAGTTCTGCTGAACCTTTCGTAGCTGATTGAACACATTTTATAAATTGGCCTATATCATTAACTTGTTTCAAATAACTACCCTTAGCAATACTCATAAAACTTGTAGGGAACACATTAAATTAGAACCTATCCAAAATGTAGACCTGTAGCTCTTGATTTGATGCCCCAAAATTGAGACCAACCGAGGCATATTTTCTGTACTTTTCTCTGTAAAGTGCTGAATCATTTTCTCTTAAATGAAACTAATGACCCATTTGCCTTAGAATCTAAACTTAGTGTTAAACATAAAAATTGTAGAAAATATTTTTATCTATGTTTAGGTACCCCAACACACTATTATTCTTTTTAAATTGGCACTTGAATATTTACCCTTAAATTGTTAAGTGTGTAGTGACATGTTTTATTGTAGGACTTGAAGTATAGGTTTTAATTAAATTATATTGGATGGTTAGTGTATTAGAGCCATGTCTTATGAATTGTAACTTGTGCTTGACATTCTTGTACTCCATGCTTTATTGAATTGTACTATGTGCTACCATGCTTAGATGACATGCTATAAATAGTTATACATGAGACAAATGTTGTACACCATGGGCATTGTCACATTTTCATTCCGACATATTGGAGTCTTTCTCGTTTCTACCATTGTGGGTGGGGATACATTGAAGTTATTCTTTTTCTCAGCTCTAAGTCTAAGATGTTCCTAGTAGCCATTTTGATAACTATTTTGGGATATATTCCCTGTGAGTACCCTGGGAATATCCCCGGTGTTGGAAAAGTTGTTTATTATAAATATTATTAGGCACCATGGGTTCGTCACTAGCATTCTGGTTTCGATGGCTTAGACTTTGGGTTGACATCAACAAAGGCATCACGAGTCTTAAGGTGGGACAACTCGATTTATTATATAGATTTAGAGGCCCAGAGGGTGGCTCAGACCCTACACTGTTGCCATTGAGTAAAATAGTTGTGGCATGAAACCTAGGTGATGCATTTACTATTCGTAGCGAGGCGCGATGATGGCTTTTCTGATCAACTCCCATAAAATCTATTCTAAAATTTCCGGTGTGGTATTCGTGTTATAATTCTGTGTATATGTCATGTTGGGCAATTGCATTGCATCCATAGCATTTCATAATTGCATAATTATTCACGTATCTGCTTATCATGCTACAACTATAAAATTTGTCTATCTCTTTTGCTTTAAATTGTACTAGGTGTTAAATGATTTGCGTTGTAGAATATTTTATCGTGAGAATGGTTGGAAGGTTTAGAGTGTTTTTTACTAGACTTTGGCTCATGGCATTTGTGCCACAGGTGAGGAGGAGGAATTCTTTGAGGAAGTCGTCCCCGAAGAAGAAGAAGGATTTGAAGAATAAGGTGAGTGGCAAAAGCCAGCAGACCTTGACAATGCTAGTTGAAAGATTGAATGTTCACCCTTTTGTTCTTTTGTTCAGTTTTCATGGGCTCATTGTAATTTTTGTTAAATCTTTTATAAAATTATATTGCTATGTACTTTTGAACAGTTTAGAACTCTTAATGATGTAATACTTATCAAATGTAACTATGAATGAATCGTTAGAGTATTCTCTTTAATTATACTTATGTATG
The DNA here is from genome assembly GCA_032270985.1 of Heliamphora pulchella. Taxonomy (NCBI): domain Eukaryota; kingdom Viridiplantae; phylum Streptophyta; class Magnoliopsida; order Ericales; family Sarraceniaceae; genus Heliamphora; species Heliamphora pulchella. The sequence continues at coordinate 9,951 of JAULJZ010073197.1, read as the reverse complement.
TCCCGATGTGCCTAGAAGACGGTGTGTCACAGTTAAAGGTCGTCGACCGCTATTTGGAGTTTGATTTCATCATTCTTGATATGACCACATTTGATGTCATCCTAGGGATGGATTGACTGAGCACCCATCGTGCCTTTATCAATTCTGATCGATGAAGGGTGCCGATTTGTACACCTGAGGGTGATTGTTTTTGTTTTGTGGGCGATTGGGACGATGGTTTAGTGTCCATACCTGATGTTATGCGAAATCGAGGAAACCTAGGCTTCCTCTTTTTTTCTCTCATGTTGAATGAGGCGGTTGGGGTTCGAGGAGAGCTTCTCCCTGTGGTTTGTGACTATCTTGATGTCTTTTTAGACAATCTATTTGAGTTGCCACTAAGTCGTGTGGTTGAGTTTTCTATCAATCTTGTTCTGGGAGTCGCTCCTATTTCGACGCCATCTTATCATTTTGCACCAGCAGAGTTGCGACAGCTTAAGGTACAGCTTTAGGAGTTACTTAATAAAGGGTTTGTACACCCAAGTATGTCGCAGTGGGGAGCTCTGACACTATTTGCTAAAAAGAATGGTGGATCCTTGAGATTATGTATCGATTATTGGAAGTTGAATCAAGTAACAATGAAAAACAAGTATCCTATGCCTAGGATTGATGATTTGATTAATCAGTTAAAGGGTTCATGCTGCTTTTTGAAGATTGACTTAAGATCAGGATATCACCAATTGAGGATTAGGGCAGATGATATAGCGAAGAAAGCCTTCCGAACTCAGTATGGTCATTATGAGTTTTTGGTTATGCCGTTCGATTTGACGAATGCTCCTACGACATTCATGGACTTGATGAACTGCATATTCAATCCATACCTTGATCGTTTTGTGGTCGTGTTTGTGGATAGCATTCTGATCTACTCACCATTGAGAGAGATGCATGAGGAACATCTACGCATTACTCTATAGCTTTTGAGGGAACATAGATTATATGCGAAGTTTGAGAAGTGTGAATTTTGGATGCCTGCGATGAAATTCCTTGGACATGTGGTATCGGAGGATGGGGTGTTTGTGGATTCTTCTAAAATTGATGCAGTGTGAGTTAGAAGTGACTGAAAAATGTGTTTGAGATTCGCAACTTCTTAGGTTTAGCGAGCTATTACTGGTAATTCGTGAAAGATTTCTTTTAGACTCACTACATCGATGACTCACCTTACACGGAAAGGAGTTAAGTTTAATTGGACTGAGTCTTGTGATTTGGCGTTCCAAGAACTAAAAAAGAGGTTGACGAGTGCACCAGTGTTAATTATTTCAGAACGAGGTTTGGGGTATACAGTTTATTGTGATGCATAGCATGATGGCTTGGGGTGTGTCCTGATGCAGGAGGGTAAGGTTGTGGCTTATGGATCTTAGCATTTGAGGACTCATGAATAGAACTATTCGACACATGATTTGGAATTGGTAGCTGTAGTTTTGCCTTGAAGGCATGGCGGCACTATTTATATGGTAAACATTTTAAGATTTTCTCATATGACAAGAATTTAAAATACTAATTTTCTCAGAAAAACCTGAATCTACGCTAGAGACAATGGATGGAATTTATGGAGAACTATGACTTTGATCTCCAGTATCATCCGAGAAAGGCCAATGTAGTGGCCGACGCTCTTAGCAGGAGATCTTATGGTTCGTTAGCTTCTATTGCCATACGAGAGTGGGACATGCTCCAGGAGGTTGTTGAGTTTGAATTATATCTCAGGGAGATGGAGGAGGGCACAACCTTGTTTTTAGTGGTTTCACATCCATTCTTGGATTCTCATGTGTTGGAGGCTCAGCAAACAGATCAGGAGGCTCAGATGTTACGGGATCGTGTTACTAGTGGGAGAAACACCACAAGATGGGTTATGAGTTCGGATCAGAGTCTCAGATTTTCTGGGGGAGTGTTTGTGCCAGAGTCGTGCTGTGATGATGTGCTACGTGATTTTCACTATTCTCGTCTTATAGTGCACCCAGGAGGCACCAAGATGTACCATGATTTGCGCTGATAGATTTGGTGAAAAGTAATGAAGAGGGATGTAGTTCAGTTTGTTTCTTGATGCCTAACTTGCCAGTAAGTGAAGGCATAGCACTAAAGGCCTGCAGAATTGCTACAGTCGTTGCCAGTGTCAGAGTGGAAGTGGGAGAATACTACGATGGATTTCGTATTTGGACTTCCTAGATCACCTAGGGGGCGTGATGCTATTTGGGTTGTGGTTGACAAAATGACGAAGTCTGTCCATTTCATTCCCATTCATGTGAGAGTTTTCGTGGACAAGTTGAGCAGGTTGTATGTCGGTGAGATTGTTCGATTACACGGAATACCTGTATCTATTGTTTCTGATCAAGACCGCGCTTTACGTTGCTCTTTTAGCAGAGTCTTCAGGTAGCTTTGGGGATGAATTTGCTTTTCAGCACTACTTTTCATCCTCAAATGATGGTCAGTCCGAGCGTACAGTTCAGATTTTAGAGGACATGTTGAGAGCTTGTGTGCTTGATTTTCGAGGTTCTTGGGAGGATCATCTGCAGTTAGCAGAATTTACGTATAACAATAGCTATCAATCTAGCATTAGGATAGCACCTTTCGAGGCTTTGTATGCCAGGCTATATAGGTCGCCAGTGTGTTAGATAGATGTAGGAGAGGTAGCAGTGTTGGGACCCGACTTGGTGTAGGAGACAACGAAAAAGATTATCGTGATCCGCTAATGTTTGATAACGGCCCAGAGTCGTCAGAAGAATTACATTGATCAGAGGAGGAGGGGTGGGGGACTATGTGTTTTTGAAAGTCTCGCCACATCGAGGTTTGATGAGATTTGGTCATAATGGGAAGTTATCGCCGCATTTTATTAGGCCATTTGAAATTTTGAAGAGGATTAGGGAGGTGGCATACCATCTGGATTTGCCTCCTTAGTTGTCATCTGTGCACAACATATTTCATGTTTTCATGCTTCAAAAGTATGAGCCTGACCTGTCCCATGTCTTGGATTGGGCTGAGTTGCGAGTGGATGAAGATGTATCTTTTGAGGAATGACCTATGAGAATTTTGGATACGAAGGAAAAAGTGTTAAGAGGGAGGACCATTGCCTATGTTAATGTTATGTGGCTTTACCACGGAGTTAAGAAAGCTACATGGGTGCTTGAGCCTAAAGTTCATGCTAGGTACGCAAAGTTATTTTCTTCTTGACCTTATAGCGAATTTCGAGGGCAAAATTCCTTTGGGGGGAAGAGTTGTGAGACCCAGTCCCTTTTGTTTTTATATCTCATTTATGTAAGGTGTTAGTTATCATTTTAATAGTGATAGAAAAGCATGTTTCTATATGTTTTATGCATGTGTTGGCTTAGAGTGCACGTTGGTTTCAATACCGGTTCTGTCAGACATCGCAGCAGAAAGTTGGAAAACTTTTCTAGGCAGGACTGCTCGAGTGGTTTGTTTGTAGAGGCTGTGTATAAGATAGCTCACCACCTTGGTTTTTGAACCAGAGCTTATTGTCTGCAGAGGCTGTGTATAAGGCAGCTCACCACCTTGGTTTTTGAACCAAAGCTTATTCTACAAGCTTCTTTCTGCCCTCTTGAGAACCTAGACCATATCCTTTACCTTCTCTCTAGATTTTAGCTTGCTTCGGGCTCGATTTTTGGCATAAGGATAGTTGTTCGTTGATATCCTTGCCGTGAGCTTCGCATTCATTTTGAAGAAATCTCATTTTCACGACTTTGGTTTTTTATCGGTATCTAAAGTTTCGAGTTTTAACTCTCCGAGGTAGGACTCTAGACTATCTTGCTTTAAAAGGGTGCTATATGTGATTATATGCATTTTTTTCCGTTTTAAAATGCTATAAATGTTGGACTTTGTGTTTAAACCGTGTTTAGTTGGACAAAAAGCATGTTTTGTGTTTTTATGATTTACTACAAAGTTAGTGGACGTGTGTGTCCATGATTTTCGAAAGGATGAGTTTTGAAAATTGGAGAGATCTATGTAAAAGTTGTGAAAACTTAGTTTTGGAGGTTTAGGGCTAACCCTTGGGGTTTAGCCATGACTTTTAAACTGTTCGGTTGGAATGGTAGAACCATTTTGAAAGTGTTGGTTGGTCTCCATGGTTAAATGGTGATGTGGCGGAATGCCGTTGAACATTTTGTATCTGACAGTGTGTATTTACAAACGTTTTCGTAGTGAGTTACGTGTTTTTAATGATTTTATAGATGTGCCATAACAATGTGTGTGTATACTTGGGTCGACATTGCTCTTCGGTGAAAGTCCAAAAATTTTGCCCAAGTAGGTGCTTCGCTCCTTCGGGTTAATCCTCGTAAATGAAGTGATTTTCCCAATAGGAGGCGTTGGTTGTTGTAGCTTCATATAGAACTTGTCATTACCTAGCGAGTCATTGGATGCTCTAGATCTAGGCTAATGGGCAAGAGTCTATAGTGGTTACCTGTGTCCTCGATAGGACATAAACGGTACATAGGAATCATTGTCGGTTGTGGGAATCGAGTTGAAAATAACATTTTGTTTATGTTTTTTTAAACTGTTAGACATTATTTGAATTATATGAAAATGTGTAGTTTGAGGATGGAAAATCGTTTTGAGGTTTGCAAAGTCGAGTCGTTTCTATACTAGTGATTACATATCCTGCTTTTACTTTATTATAGTTTGCTCCTACTAGGCTTCGGTTCACGTTGTGGGATTTGAAAATTTTTCAAGTGAACTTGATTATGTGAATTGATCTTGGTGAGCCCAGTGGAGGCGAAGGCAAAACTCTTTTTTTATTTATAGTAGTTTTGTTGTTCGGTAGTTTACAGCCGCATGTTGTTGGATCATTTAAAAGTGTTTATGATTCTAGCTTGGGAGCATGTTTTGTAAGCCGTGAGGCCTTCAAATTCAATGCATGAATGTTGTATGACTTATGAGAGAAACGGTGGGTTGGTGGCTGTTTTTTGTAGTTATGTATTACGGTTTTCTTTTTGTTGGTTTCAACATTCGGTTGCCGTTTCGGTTGGTTTAATATTTTATATCAACTCTTGTGCCTCGAGGGAGGATTTTGAACCTTGTTTTAACATGTTTTGGTTAGCATGCGTGTCCCTTGAAACCTTTCAAAATGTGGGGAAAAGTTTAAGTGTTGAGCTTTCAAGAGTAGTGTTTTGAAAAAGGGTCCAAAGCCAGACCGCTCGAGCAGTCTACCAAGTGGTCATAGAAAACATTCTATTTTTTTGTGTTTCGAGTGAAAACCAGCGGGCTTGCAAGGACCACTCAAGCCGTCTTTTACTGATCGAGCGGTCTGGGCAATTTTTTGAAAATTTTGTTTGTTTATTTTAAAGCTTGGCTCTCAAGGACCGTGACCTTATTCTTTTAGGCTGTTCTTTTACATAAAATAAACTAGTAGTGCATTTTTCAAAGGTTTTAAGCTTGTTTTTATCTATGTTCTTAGACCCGTCTTGGCTCGGGTGGTTTTGATGGATCTTAGTATCTCAAAGCGGGTATTCTTGGGTGGTTCATGTGACCTGGGTTTTGGGGCGTGACATGTAATGGCTGTGGCCTTCTGTTGTCATGGTCGTGAGCATTTTTTCCTTGTTATTACAGCCGCTATATATTTTCTTCACGATCGCCACTTTTTCTACATTTTTATCACGGCCACAATATTCTGTTGCCACGGCTGTGAACTTTTTGTGAAGACTAGTAGCTTAGAAATCATGCTCGAACCTTTCTGTTCTCTCTATTTGAATCTGTATACAGCATGCTAAAAATGAAAACTGTATAGTATGCCTTCATTAGAACTTTGTGCTTTCTTTTGATAAGAAGTTTGATCCTCGATTGCATGTTTTGATTTATTTTTCTTAAACAATAATTTTGGCATGATTAGAAATAAGAACAAAAATTGCATGACCCTCTTAGTATTTTATCCCCGTTTATGTATTTTTTTATTTTTCTTTCTTTTGTATGGACTTTCTCTAACCTTCCGTTCTATATATGTTACTTTTGAAAAATTTAAAATAAGGACCAATAATGACAAAGTAGAGGCCCACCTCACGGTTGGGCGAAAAGGGTGCCTAACACCTTCCCTTTTCGTATCTTACCCTTTGAACCCACTTTTCCTCTAGTTACATTTAAATTACCTGTGGCCTAGTTTTTATTTTTCTTGATTTTTCTCAAAAATCAAGTAGCGACTCCATTTTGTACATGTGTTTGGATATCTTGGATTTTTCGTCTTAAAATGAATATTTTCTTCTAAAATGATGGATATTCGACATATCATTTTTTCGAACCCACCCAAAAACACCCGCAGTTTTTCTGGTAACTCCGTTGGGGAGTGCTTTTCCAAAAACAATATCATAAGAGGGTTTAACTTAAAATGTCATTGGTTCTTATTATAAACTTTTCATTGGTATTCGCATTTGCATTGTACATTCTTACATGCTTGATTCTCAAAATTCCTGCTCTGCCTAACCGATACCTCAGTCAATTTAGTGTCTCGAGGCCTCAGTCAGTTTAGTGTCTCGAGGCAATGTCGAAGAAGCTATCAAGCTTTTTGGCTACATGCTTTCATATATGTGGCAAAATGAGTTATTCCGGATCGTTTAACCATGCCTCTCACCATTATAGGGCATGGGAGATATATTCTTGACTCTATTTAGAAGGTACACTTAGTGCAAATTTACCAACCTCCTCCTATTGCATATAGATTCTTAGGCCCCTTTCTTTTAGGATCAATAAATCTTCTAGGTTTATGTGATTTTCTTTTTATGAATACTTTTGTTTGTATAGTTAGCACCCTTCTTTATGATAGTTTTCGTTTCTCCATCTTGTTGCCGAACATGGGTTGTTTCGGGTTTAGACACCGGCTGATAGGTTCCCTAGTTTACATTAGTCTTTTTAGCTTAGAGACCCGAGATTATAGCTTCATGTAAAGAATAACTTATACGTATTTTGGCCCAATCTCCGAGAGAGACTTAGAAGGGTAGAATAGTTAGACTCATCAATGGTAGACCCAAAATTGACTATGGCTGATATGATGAGGGCAATCATGGATTTACAGCAGATAGTAGGAGTTAGTACTGCTGTAAATAATCAGGCTACAATCCAAACCTAGTGTCAAGCATAGATTTAGGTTTTACAGACTCGAGCAATGGACCCCAACGCAGTTCCCCAAAATGATCAAAAAATGGGGTAGGACAAACAATATTTGGGATGATAACCTGATAGCTGAAGGAGCCCAATCAACAGCGGTACATCCTATGCAACCAAGAGTCCTGGAAGTTACAGCCACCAAGGAGTCGATCTTGTCTGATAAGATTAACAAATTGGAGAAAGTTCTGAGAAAGGCTTAGGGAGTTGAGGATTACATGCTAGATGTGGAGGGACTTTGTCTGTTCCCCGATGTAAAACTCCTCGAGAAATTTAAGATGCCAAATATAAAGAAGTTCGATGGAACCGGGGATCCGAGAATTTATTTGATAATTTATGTGGAGACTCTGTCACCTATGGGGATTAGTGATCAGCTAAAGGCTTAACTTTTTCAACAATCTTTATCGAGAGCCGCCCAAAAATGGTTTCTGTCGTTAGATACTGGGAAGACGAGAACTTAGAAAGATATTGCTACTGCATTTGTTAACTAGTACAATTACAACATTCATCTTGATGTCATGACTCGGGAACTTGAGACTACTACACAAGATGTCAAGGAGTCTTTTGTTGAGTTTCTAATCAATTGGAGGGCCAAGGCAGCCAAAATGACAAACAGGCCTACCGAGAAGGAATAAGTAAGGATGGTGGTGAAGAACCTACAACTGCAGTTTCGAAGGTATTTAATAACACAGCCTTTGTTGACATTTGAGCAGGTTTTTTACGCCAGAATATAGATAGAGAATGAGTTACAGTCCAGTGATATTGAGAAGAGGGAATCAAGTTAGAGGACAACAAGGAAGCCTTATGCCAATAACCCTAATAATGCCACAAATTCTATAAGCCAGAGATATGAAGTAAACCTGCTAAACCCGAATCGGAGCCTGCCCAATTCATCACTCAGCACACCACTCAAAACCAGCCTCGTAACCAGAAGAGAACCTTTACATAGCGAATCATTCCTTTTTCTTCAATTCTGAGCTGTTTAGTCGAAAGGGGTCTCTTAAAACCCTTGGAGCCGACCCCACCACCAAATCTTTTACCACCCAGATACAACCTGACCCAGTATTGCACTTTTCACCAGGGGTATGATCATTTGACAAGTAATTGCGTGAGGCTTCAGCACGAAATTCAGGACCTGATAGACAACAGGGTGATTCCCCCACCTACCACTGCTCAAAAGCCAAATGTTACCACCAACCCTTTACCAAACCAGTCGGCTTAGCAAAATGTCAACGCTATAAGAGAGATAAATTTTTTTGACCCTACTAAGTTCATAGATCCAGTAACTGAACTAAAGGCTTCTATAGACATGCCGTCTAGCCATGATATGTTGTTGATCAATAACATTGTTGAGGAACTTGTGGACGATGACTTCGATGAATTCCCAATCTTTATTATCCACAAGGAAGATGACTTTCCTTTCTCCGACACTAATGATGACAAAGATGAGGAGGTCAGAGGCCTTTGAATGGAATTGGAATGAATGGAGGCTCTTGAGAATCTAGAGGAAGTGAGAATAGAGATTAAATAGCATGTTCTAACCACCCCAAGTAACGATACAACATGGTATGGTCAGCCCTGTTAGTTCTAGGCAACCCAAGATGGGGGTTAAATTGGGTTTTAAAAAAATTAATAACAATTTTTAAAACCTTTTCGAAAAACTTTTAATATAGCAAACAAATATAGCAAGATAATCAAAGATTAAAGCAATAAAAAAATTAAAGAGGTTAAGGATAGAGAAAATGAACCAGACACCAAGGATTTATAGTAGTTCAGCTTCCTCCAAATCTACGTCCACTCCTCAAGTCTCCTCTTAAGAATTTTCACTATGTAGAATGCTTCACGGGCGCATTCCAAGCCTTACAACCTCAAGAATTTGCTTGAGAATATCCACAAGGATATGAATGTTTACGGGAACATTCAAAGGCCTTACAACAGTCACAAGATGATCCTATGAAAATATTCTCCTGTTTTCTTCTAATCACTCTTGAGCTCTTCTTTGATGAGATTTACTTACTCATTTAAAGAACAAAGGGTGGCTCACCCTGGGATAAATAAATGAAGTGTTTAAATGAGTATCACTCACTCTATTTACAGAAATTAATTACCAACAAAATGAAGAGATAAAGAGAGATGAGGTACAAGAGCTAGAGTTACAGCAATAAATGAAAGCTTAAAGATTTTGAGTTTGAATCAAGCAATATAACAGTGATTGTAAGTCTCTAGACAATTTAAATGCTAAGGAGTAACTTCTTATATAAGCTCTTGAGCATTCATGACCGTTGGAGGTAGGTGAGGGCATTAAATGCCAAAAATCCAATCGTTGAAGTCTGCCGCGAATTTGAATTTTCTTCGCAGGTGTCGACACAATTTCTTTAGGGTCGACACAAAATGTGTAGGGATAGGATCTTCAAGTGATTGGGTGGACCCAATACATTTGAAGAGTCAACACAATTTTTGCAATCTTTCTCACCAACACAACGATGTCGACACATTTGGATATTGTGTCAACTCAATGGTTCTTCAGCTTCCCGGAGAGGGCAATTTGTGTCGACTCAATTTTTCTTGGTGTCGACACTAAAATTCTGTAGGAACCCTCGGGAGATTTGTGTCGACACCAAATTTTTTTAGGCGGGCTTGGGATATTTGTGTCGACTTGAACTTCACTTTGTGTCGACACACCAAATTCTGCAGGTGGCCTCGATACTTTTGTGTGGACTCATTTTTTATTTGTATCGACTCAAAGTTCTGGATAACAAAAGTGAGGAACCACTTTCTTGTCAACTCAAACTCAATTTGTGTCGACTCAAACTCAATTTGTGT
>JAULJZ010073186.1:0-12996 GCA_032270985.1 Heliamphora pulchella | reverse complement strand
GTATAAACTATCTATCAAGACAAAACAAAAGTCTTGTCATCAACCACCTCCGGGTACTCCAAGGTCAACCTACAGGACCACGTTTACCTGAAAAAAGTTTTACAATAAAATCTCAAACTGTGAGTCGAAATCCAATAGAAACAGACTATAAATCTGTAAAGCAGGATATGCAATCACATAACATATAGACTCAACCACAAGAGCCAAAAAGGTTTTTCATCCTAAAAATCACCAACTTTCCATCAGGCTAACACGAGCCTCAAAACGGTTTTACTTCATAAAATCCCACGTTTTCATCTTTAAAACCATGCTTATCAACAATGTAGATAAAATTTCACAGTTAAAGAAAAGCCATTACTAAAATATTTTCCACTCTGATCACACAACCGAGAAAAGAGAAATGAATCCTATGTACCGACTCTGTCACAAAGGGACAGAGGTAACAACTGTAGACTCCTGCCTATTACCTAATCCTTGAATCATTTAAGACCTGTTAGATAATGACAAGTTATATACGGAACCGCCACAACGTAACTACTGACTTTACAGACTAAAATCGAGGGACAAAAACACCCATCCCTTCTTTACGGGAATTACCCCGAAGGATAAAGGTACCTACTCTGCGCACGTTTTTGAACTTCCACCAAAGGCAACTCGTGCCACATATCCGTTATCCCGGTATATCTATAGAAACATTTAAAAATCAACTCGTAACTCGACTATAAAAACAATTTTATAGTTATACATTAAACATGTATAAAGATCCATCCATCAAGCATGGAGATAACCAAAAATATTTTCAAAATGTTTTTCCTCGTTTCCAACAAAACGTTTTAAAACTGAAACTCAACCCCTAAGGGTTACCTCCAAACCTCCAAAACATAGTTTGTCGAGATTTTCACAAATATGCCGTTTTTAAGACTATTTGAAAACCAGATATCCGCAAGTCTAATATCATGTAGTAAACCAAGAAAAGCGCAAAATATGCTTTTTACCCGAAAAATAAGGTTTAAATATAAAACATGATTGTATAAGCATTTCAACCGGTAAAAAGGTATATAATTGCACGTAACACCCTTAAACAACAATATAGTTTAGGATCCTACCTCGTTGAACCAAAACCTCGACATATCAAAAATCAAATCTCGACGAAATAGGATTCTGTCTCGATAGATACAAAGTCCCCGGCGCCGACATCAAGAATCCGTTGTCAGATCACTGAAAACTGATCCCCGAGACCATCAAAATCTAGAGAAAAGACAAAAAAAACCAAATCTAAAATGAAAATATCCCAAAATATTCCAAACATCTGATATTTATAGATCAATCACAAAATCAGGGGTCTAGTCGACTGGATCCCATCCAATCGACTAGATGAGCCTATTGGAAACACCAAAAATGGCCCACCGCCATGGGTCAATCGATTGGATTCCCCTTCCAGTTGACTAGATCACCTTGTTGCCACCCTAGTGGACTGGATCACCAAGTCTAGTCGACTGAACAACGGAGAAAAACGTTTTTAGCGACGGAACAAGTTTTTTTTCAGCCTTAAACCAAACCAAGCATTTCCTTTTTCAACCCCGAACAAGCATAAAACACACGCGCAAAAAATGTTCTACTATGAAGCAACAAAACCTAGCACATCGAGGTCAAGAGTTAATTCTAACTCCGTCAACACTTAAATCATTTCAAAATAAAGCGGGTCAAAGTCTCACAATAACAAACAAAAAGAACACGCTTAATATAAATCGAATATTTTTATTTATAAAAAAAATCACATAAACGGTATCACGATATACTCTAAAGTACTTAATAATTTTCCCGTGACTTGTGCTGGAGCCGCATGGGTTTTGTTTGAAAAAAGCTCGAGCTGCCTTGTAATATAGGTGTGTTCTTGTCTTTGTGTATTTTTTATTTTTTTATTTTTATTTTTTTGAGTTTTCGGAAGGAGTACGGATGGCTTTTCTCCTGTTCTTTATTAAATTGGAGTGGTCAAGTTTTATTTTTTCGAAATCACCAATTTTATTATTCTAAGTATATATATTATTATTATAAAAAATTAAATTAATCGAATATCGATAACTGACTTAATAAATTACATATGTGTTGATAAAATAAATAATAAAATAAAAATTATAATTTATTTTAATTAACGCAAACGTGATTTATAATGATAATTACTGATATTTGATTAATTTAATTTTTTATAATAATAACACAAACACTTAAAATAATAAAATAAATAATTTAAATTAATTTAAATCTAAAAAATTTAAAAAAACTGGACCTCTACAATCAAAGGAATGACTTGAGCAAAGCTGCTCCCTTTTTAAAAGTCTCTTGAAAGAAATATTGTGCGCGCGCGTGGGCCTCGTAATTCTTTCCGGATACATAGTGAAATTCAGCAACAACGATGTAATTTTGTCAAACCACATACATTGACCATGTTTGAGTTAAATATCAAAAATTTTGCTTATTTTTGTTTTGTTTTGAATTTTTTTATATTTTTTGACTATATTTTTTTATTTTTTTGGATTACCTTGATGCGATGAACCCAAAAAATAAAAAATTTTGATCAAAAGGTGAAAAAAGTTTACTAAAAACGAAAATAAGTAATATAAAATTTGACTTATTGCCTTATTTTGGCTTATTTTTGTCTTTTTTGAACTTTTTTTAAATTTGATTAAGATTTTTTATTTTTTTAGGTTCAGCTCGATGTGAAAATTCAAAAAAATATAATTATTTACCTAAATAATAAACAAAATTACTAAAAATAAAATTAAATAAAATTAAATAATAAAATAAGTAATTATCCTAAACACGGAATTCTTTCGTGTTGTATAAAACAACATATATTGGGCCTGTTTGGGTAGGTAGTTTATTGCTTATTTGCTTATAAGTAAATAAATATTGTGACTTGCATGTACAATAGATGGATGAGATATATTTTTAAGATTCATGCTAATCATTTTTTATTGCGCTGTAGATAACAAGGTAAAAATAATAATTTTTTAATATTAATATATTTTTAGTGGTAGAGTTTATTACTTTTACGAATATTAATATACTTTACACATATGTCTATATATATGTTTTTTAACTCATTATTCACCACTCAAGCCTCGTTTGGTAACCTAGCTTCAAATTAGATTTTTTGTTTAAAGTCACTTTGAATCAATTAAGCAAAAAATTCATTTAGTGAGTTGTAGGCTGACTTTACGCCAAACATTTTTTTATTTAAATTCACTTTGAGCCAAAAGACAATACAAAAAAGGCAAAAGAACAAAAAGGTCAAAAAATTAAGTCAGAAAAAAATTGTTATAATTTTTAAAATTTATTTTGACATGATTTTATATTCAATATAGATTTTGTTTGATAGATTTCGATGAGTAAATTTTAATTTTTATGAAAAATAATGTGTATACTAAAAGTTATAATATTTTGAAAAGATATATAAAAATATTTTATATAAAAAAAAGTTAAAAGGCTATAATAACCAATTAGCAAAAATGCAAAACATTGGGGTTAAAAAATAAGGCTTATATCACTTACTAACTTTATATAAAAAGACAAAAAAATCAAACTTAAAGTAAGTTGACAAGCGAAATCTCAACTAGCGGTGATTAGCATAATCCTATGTATGCGATAATATTTTAGTTGCTTATTTGATATTATTTATTTTTATTTTTAATAAAAATTATTATTATTTAATTAAATTATTATATATTTTTAAATTCTTTTCGTCGAGACGAGCCAAAAAAATAAAAAAATTTAATCAAAATATAAAAAATGTTCAACAAAAACAAAAATAAACTAAAATAAGCCAATAAGCTAAATTTTATATTACTTATTTTTTGTCTTTAGTGATTTTTTTATCTTTTGATCAAAAAATTTTATTTTTTAAGTTCATCTCATCGATACGATTCGAAAAAATAAAAAAAAATAGTCGTTGAAAATTTTTTTTAGAAAAAAACAAAAATAAATAAAATTGGTAACATTTAGTCCAACAGGGTTAATTGTAACGTGTGCTTAATTATACACACACGTGTATTAATACTGATTCTACCTCGGAGAAAGACGAAGAAAAGTCTCAGTAAGAATTTGGCCCTGTTTGGGCTAAGTTTTAATTATTTTTGTTTATTTTTGTTTCTTATTTTTATTTTTGTAAACTAAATTTTTTTACTTTTTAGAATCATCTTAACGAGAAGAATTGAAAAAATAAAAAAAAAATTATCAAAATATTGAAAAAAGTTTCAAGAAAAACAAAAATAATAGTTTAATAAACTAAATTTTTTGTTACTTATTTTCGTCTTACGGGGTGTTTGAAAATATTACTGCTATAATTTATAGATTGTAGTTTGTAACGGAAGTTCAGTATTTGGTAAAAATTATAACTTATAACTAAAATAAACAAAAAAATAATTAAAAATTGTAGTAAAAATTATAAGTATTTGAAAAGAATTGTAATTTATAACTAAAATCAATAGTAAAAAGTTAAAAGTTAATAACAAAAATTTGGCCAAACACCCTGTAGATGGTTAAACGAGTAATACCTTTTAAAGTACTTGACTCGAGTAAGTGACACGACCGAATGGGTCGACTGGCTCGATAGCCAAGTAACTCGAGGGGCGAATAACTGAGTTAGCCGAGTGGATCAGAGGAGAGTAGTTCGACTAATGGATTCATATGCCCCAAAAGTCGGATAACTTGAAAATTGCGAACAGCTCAATAGAATTGATAGGAAAACAAATTACTAAAGAACCAAAGGCTTGGTGCTCTGAGCATCTCAAACAGGATGGGTCGAGTAACTTGGACTAAGAGTTATTTGACTCTATGCCACTCAAGTAAGCTATATCTTTCTTAATAAATAAAAACATTTATATTATGTCGCAGTCAAAATAATCAAGTCCAAAAAGTGGTGACTTACTCGAGTTACAAAGACTCGAGCTACTGATGTCGCTGCCTATGACAGTCATTCACTGTGTTCAGCCGTGCAACATTCCATCACCCAAACTATGAAATGTGGCTCTGACTACAAACAAAGACATTCCACAGCACAAACTATGAAGTATAGCACAGACTATGACAGTAGCTCTGACTACTTGACTGCACTTTCATGGACTATGAAGACAGCACAAAGTGTACTATTGCTATAGCACAAACCATGAAGACAGCACAGGCTGTGTAGCTCTAACTACCTAATTACAATAACATAACACAGGCAATGTGGCTTAACGCAGACTGAATAGCCAAACATATGTAGCACAGACTATATGATTATAGATTCCTCTAAGAATCGAAAGACACTCCTAGAGACAATGAAGACAATGGCAGTACAATCTTGCACGGGACGTTGGGAAACATATAGTTTGGTGGCTAAGGAAATGAATTTGTCGAGCTACAAGACCTACCCACTCGAGTCACTCGACCCGAGTGGGTCGGGTACTTGACTCGAGTGGGTCGGGTACCCTCGTGACACTCGTCGGCCGACCTAGTTGAGTTGGAATAGAACACTACTTGGTTGATTATTGGATAGAATCTCTTGATTCCCTGATATCGCCTCTCATGATCTGATTCAATCTTTTGGAAGAGTCCTATCCGAACTCCAACATAGCTCCTATGAGTGCTACAAATAGGGGAGATAGTCATGCTTTCGGATCAATCAGATTTTGATAGCAGAATACGTTCGTACTGCCGATATTCCAAACTCAGGTAGCCTTCTCGTTCACCCAACTCCATCTCTCTCCGTTCCGTGTTTTTTTCTGATCGCGTTTACATATTTCACCTCTTCACATTCGTTATTTACTTGTTTGATCTAAAGGACCCTTACACACTCCTTAATAAATTTTTTTATATTTTTATCAAAATTTTATTTTTACCGATCATCTGGATAAAAATAATTGTAAAGTATAATAATTTAACTAAACGATAAATTTTTTTATTAAAAATAAAAATAAATAAAATAGAATAAATAAATAAATAAGTAATTATTTCAAATGCTTTTCTTTTGTGATGAAAGCAATATGTACCGTTGATTGCTTACGGAATTTGAAAATATGATTAGTAATGAAGAGAAGGTTGTTGAAGAGTCGATGATCGCTTTTTAAAGTGTTGTACGATTGCAGGTTGACAAAAGAGTGAGTGAGTGCGTGATCATGTTCCTGATTCATTATTGGATGCTTTTAAGACGTCGGTTGGGGTGAAAAGGTTTTAAACCTTAAGTCCCCGTTTGGGATAGTTTTTAATTTTGATTTTTAAGAGATTTAATTTTTTTAAAAAAAAAATTTAATGTATTTGAAATAATTTAAAAAAGTAGATATTAAAAAAAATTAATTTTTTTTAATTGCCTTAAAAACTGTACAAACTTATTATCCTAATCGAGCCAGCTTAAAAGCTAGGCTTTTTAGTAAAAATTAACTTTTTTAATGATCCCAAACAATGCCTAAAGCATGCTTGAAAAATAGAGGTTTAATTTTTTTTAAATAATAAAGCGACGAATAACAAATAAAAAAAAACTTTAGGTACAAGTTCTATTTCAATTAGCTATTTAGGAATAAGTTCTACCAAAAAAACTTATATTCTAATAAGTTATTTTTACTTATCATTTTTTCAAGTACCCTTAAAGAGATTAGGAGAGAAAGAGAAACTGAAAAAAGAGAGAAATTATTTTATATAATTAGTTTACATTTTAAAATTTTAAAAATATGTAACTTTTAATATATGTATTCATATTTAATAATATTTTTATTTTTAAAAATTTCTCGTACAGATCTATAAAATAAAATCTATATTGAATATAAAATTTAAATAAAATAAATGAGAAATTTTTATTTTTACTATAAAATGATAATCTTCTAATATTGTTCTATTTATTATATAGTGAAACATCATGTCTTCATTATATTCTTATTGTAGATAGTTCATGAAACATATAAGGTCTCATTTATATGTATTAGAATATTATGCAATTATTTTTATATTCTTATTTGGTTATCATGACACACCATATTTTTGTCAAAATAAAAAATGTTATAATCGCTATGTATGGATACACTATATTATCATAAAGTTAAGTTTTCATTATTATGTAATGAGATATTATTTTATTATTGCTATGTCCGCATTATGATATTATGCAACACTCTGTGTTTGTAATTATCGTGTAAGTTATCATTTCGAACTACGATAGTCTCATATTATTTTCATTGTTATATTTTAAAATGAGAAACTCATTTCTCATTACCTTTAGATTTTTAATACACAAAATATTATATCATAATAGAAATAATAAGTGGATTACGTAATTAGAACTGAGAACAAAAACTCACATTAATAATGCAAAATTTAACATTCACTAGTTTGGTCGTTAAAATGTTCACATTGATTTAAATGGAATATAAACAAGTATTCACAAAATGATAACATTATTTTTCATTTAACCAAATGCTTACACCCATAATATCGTAACAT
This sequence comes from Heliamphora pulchella, assembly GCA_032270985.1. NCBI lineage: Eukaryota > Viridiplantae > Streptophyta > Magnoliopsida > Ericales > Sarraceniaceae > Heliamphora > Heliamphora pulchella. Next base: position 5,526 of record JAULJZ010073186.1, on the reverse strand, counting down.
AATCAAAATACTAAGTACATTACGTAATGAGAACTGAGAATTAAAATTTATATTAATAATGTGAACTAAAATCCACATTAACTGAAAACTAAAAATATTTTTATCGCTATGTATAGATACATTATGTTATCATAATAGCAGTGATCTATTGACGTAAATAATAATCATTTGAAATTCAAAATCACATAAAAAGATATATATATATAGTTTATGTATATATAACAGTTTGGAATTTTGGCTCAAATCATGTTTAAGTTGGGATAGACTTGTAGTTTATCATGTTATTAAATTTTAACTATAACAATTTGACTTCTTGAAGAGTTCTGAATATTGTGAATTTGTAAAAGTTTGATTAATTTTGAACTTAATTAACAAGTAGGGTTAGATTAGGTCTCTCTTTCTCTCCTATAAATATGATTGTAGTTTCAGATAATTAATGTGTACAAATTATTTGAGAGAAAAAATTTATGGGAGTAAGTAATTTGTAATCCATTCTCTATATATTAAATTTTCTCACCTGTAGACGTAGGTAAATTGTCGAACCACGTAAATTTTGTCTCTTTGTGGTTTGTTTATGATTGTTTTAGATTTGTTTTTTTGCATAACAAGTAGTATCAGAACTTTGGTTAAATCAAATTTTTTGCTCTCTACCTAGAATGTGAAGTGATCGAAAATTATTTTTGAATATACTTAAAGTTTCATCTCATCGAGACGATTCTAACGATATATTATATGTCAAAAACAAAGTTCGAATGCACCCTTAAATGCCGTTTAAGTCTATACTCATATTTTGAATATGTCAAACGCACCCTAAATCTAATACTCCAGGTATTTTACTTGCCCATCAGTGCCTCCGCAATCAGTCGCAGGCCACATCTCTACACTTTTAGTAGTATTTTTAGCTGGTTCAAATTTGTTTTCATCAATTGTTTACCATTTTGAATTCATTCGTGATATTCAATTTGATCAATTCGGCTTTTAAAATTCAATTTTGCCTTATTAGAGCGTAAAAATGGTTGGTTTAGTCCTTTTCAAGGGCCAGATATTATTTGTGATGGTACTTGAGAATTTTGATAGCCGAATCTGCTAAGAGTTCTGTTTATTGGATTCAGGTTGATTATTTGTATCCTTGATTTATATTCGAAGAATCGTCTATTTGAATTCTCTGAATAAGTCAAAGATTTGATGTTATAGCAGATAAAGTCTGTTTTGTTCGTCTGAATGAATCTATTTTGGTCATTACGAGAAATTTGATCTTCAGGTGGAGTTTGTTCGCAGATGAAGTTTGTGAATAAAGGAATTTTGTGTCGGTTATCTAGTTGTATTTATTTGGTAGAAAATATACTGACAGTTTGTTTGACAAGATGTGTCATTTGGTTAAGTTTTAATACGACTTGAACTTGACAATTGGTAATTTGAGTACCCGCTCCACTCAGTTAATTCACATTTGATTTGGATATGATTCGTGCATCTGTATGTATTTTGTTTAATTTTTAGAACTTGGTACCTTTGGGTATAATTTAGCATTTGGTGGCAGCATGAATCTGCCAATATGTTGAATTTGGAATTTTGATCACCTTTGGTAAATTTGGTGCCATAGAGCGCATTTGAGGTAGAGTTAAATTTGTTGATTTATTTGATTCAAAAATTTGAGTATTTTTAGTGCATTTTGGTGGCGGCATTAATGTGTTGATCTGTTTGGAAAATGAATACTCGCTAAGGTAGAAATTGTTGAAAATTTTGACTCAAATTTTGTTTGAATTAGGATAGACTTTTAGTCTTTCATATTACTAAATATTAGTTATAACAATTTGACTTCTGAAAGAATTCTGAAGATTGTGAATTTGTATAAGCTTGATTAATTTTAAACTTGATTAGCACAAGTAGAGTTAGATTAAACCTTTGTTTCTCTCCAATAACTATGATTGTATGTTCAGATAATTAGTATGTATAAGTTGCTTGAGAGAGAAAATTTATGAGAGTCGAGTGATTTGTAATCCATTCTTAATATATTGAATTTTGCCACCCATGGCCGTAGGCAAATTATCTAATCACGTAAAATTTGTCTATTTATAATTTGTTTATGATTATTTTAGAATTTTTTTGCACAACAATAACCAATTGCTTGTATAAAAGAAAATCAAAATCACAATAAAACAGATAATGATGCAAATGATAATATCCTCTAATATAGTAAGAATATATTAATGTAAATAATGATCATTTAAAAATCAAAATTACATTTTATATATATATATATAAGATGTTGCATATATAAAGGACATATATATTCATTGTTTTGATAATATTTAAAACAAGATCTATTGGGTTATTAAATTAGTAATGGAAACTTATCTCAATATTGGGTGTATGTCTTGTATTCTGTGGATTCATATAATTAATATTTTTATTTACATGTATTTGGGTTAGGTGTAATCATGAATTCATAAGAAATCTAATACATGTAGGATTTTATAATTATATGGAGATTAGAGTTTTTAGAGTTTGCCTATAAATAGAGTTCTATAATTCGAGTTATTATGTAGAAAGTAAATCAAATGGGGTAGAGAAGTAGGGAAAGATAGAAAAATTCCTTATAGATTCATGACTCCAGCCTAACTCAAATATACGTAAATAAAATATTAATTATATCGATTCACAAAATACAAAACATACACTCAACACTCAAGACAAGTTGCTAAAATAGGATTCATAATTAATTATCTTATTTTTTAAAAAGTAATAGGTCATATCACTTTTGATTGATATTAATTTTTTTATCCTTATTAAGCCTATGTTTAGACTAAAATGTTTAGTGGCTATTTTTTGTTTTTTTTTTTTTATATATTTTAGTTTTAATTTTTTAATTTTTTAGTTCTTTATGATGAGAGAATTCTAAAAAGTATGTTCATTAGAGCCAAATTTTTAAAAAGGTTCACTAAAGACGAAAAACTAAAAAAAACAAAAAAACTTGCTAAGTTAGTTTTTTTCATCTTATATAAACTTTTTTTAGATTTTGATAAAAAAAAATTATTTTTCTATTTTCTCGAGAAAAATCTAAAAAACACACTTATTTAGACTACTACAAGAAAAAATTTATTAAAAACAAAAAAAAACTAATCCAAACACAACCTAAACTCTTATTGACCATCAAACTCCTAAGATTGCCATTAGCATGGCCCATAATAAAAGGACTAAAGTTCTCATCAGTTGGGCCTCCTCAACTGCACTGCGCATTTGGACTAATGGGCTTCGGAGTTTGCATTGATGATTCATACTATTTGATGCAAAGTTATTCAGCTTCTTGTTTACGAAGGTATATAATTATTGAAAAGCTTAATAGTGATATTAGAGGCACGACTTGATAGTAGCAGGTTGATTTTAAAAGTCATGTTCGATCAAAAAGAGCCCAAAAAACAATTCTGCAGGTTATGCCATCATTGCTGATGAATTTCGATTAAATTCCTTCGTTTAGGTTTTGAAAAATCTTAAATTTGCGTTTTAAAAAAGATTTAACTTATCAATTCTGAGAGCTTTTCAAATTCGTTTGTCTATTTTTTTTTAGCAATTTTATATTTTATTTTAGTTTTTGAATTTGAGTCTAACTCAAATTTTTTCATTTTTGGTAATTTTTTCATTTTTTTAATTTTTACCTTGACATGCAATTGTTGCATTTTTTTAGCTTATTTTCTAATACGAGTAGGTTGTCTTTGACTATAAGTTCGTAATGTACGTCTTAGGAAATCAATTGTTGATTAAAAAGAAATTTCTTTTATTTGTATTTATTATTTAAGAGAGTATTTTCAATTTAAGCGGACTTGTGAGTTTCAATGTCAATATTCTTCTAGTTAGTATGTTTCCCTACATTACTATTAATTTTCTAAGGCTTGTTGAGTAAATCATACCAGCAACAAATTAAATTGATTCGATATTGTTGGGCCTTTTTTAAATCATATTTGTCTAGAAAAGGTTAGATAATTATTTTTAAAACTATACACATTGTTTATCTTTTTAAGATAAATATAATTTATTAAGTACGTTCTCAATATCTGATTAACTTAATTTTATCAACAGGACCTGCTTAACGTTTATAGTTTTTATTTTTCATTTACAATAAAAAAAAATAAGTTTTTCTTTATTTTTATAAAAAAACCAAATATAAAAGCATATTTGGTACAAATATTTAAAAAGTGGTGGTCGGAGGTTGTTGACGAATATAGTGATTGAAGGTGGTGGTCTGATGTGGTGGATGAATATGTTAGTTGGTTATAATAGAAAGATGTAGCGATAATGGTCGAAAATGGTGATCGGATATGATGGCCAAAAGAAGTGGCCAGATGTGGTGGTCAGAAGCACTAACTGAAAGTGATTGTCAAAAGTAGTTGATGAAGAAAAATAAAATAAAATTTTATTTATAAAATAAGTTAAAATACATTTTTTATGTTTACAAAAGTTTAATAAATTTTAAAATTTATTTACATTTTTTAAAAATAAAAATAATTATAAAATATCTTTTTATTTATCATTTACAAAAAAATAAAAAACAAAATAATAAATAATAAATATAAACATTACTAAAAATGGATCTAAATGATCCATTTAAGAAACCCTACAAAACAAAAAAGTTCACATCATTAATGCGGATCCAAAAATGGAGACGCCAAAATGCTTAAAATCCTATTCTTAATAAAAATAGGTGTTTTATTGCCCACGAAAATGTTTAAAAAACAAAAAAAAAATAGTGGCACGAATAAATTAAGAATTCAATATTGTAAAGATTTAAATTTATATTTTGTGATCTAATTTAAAATGTATTTAAATTATTTAATTTAAATTTTAAGTAATTTTCTGAATTAATTTTCTGACAGCTGATTACCCAGTGTTTTGTCTTCTTCACCACACGGAGTTCAAGATGGGAAAACAGGCTTCCAATTTTGCGTTTTTATAAATGTAAACAGGTTTTCTATATTATATTATTAGTTTAAAAATCAACTTTCTTTAATAAAAAAGTAAAAAATAAAGTAAAATAAAAAATAATAAAAAGACTTTTAAAATTATTAAATTATAATTCTAAAAATATAAATAAATAAATAAATTCGTAGTTTAATAATTAATTTACCAAAAGAACAATTTTCAATCTAGATTAATTTTTTAGCTAAAAAGTAAAAAGAAAATTAAATAACTGATGAATCAGTCAAAGGGAGAAAATAAATTCAAGATACGTTGTTAAATTATTAAATTTTAAAAGAAAGTCAGCAAATATTGGAGGGTAAAAAAATGTTTGAAATAAAGATGACACGAGAGAGACGTGATTAAAGATTCTATCAATGATAAAACCTTAAAAATACACTTTTTAAATGTAAACAGTAATTTTAATATTTTAAAATAAAATATTACATTGAAGATTCTCATATTTACAAATGAGGTGTTTGACATTACTAAAATTAGTAGCTTACAAATTATAGTTTATAGCAAAAATTATGAATATTTAGTAAAAATTATAACTTGTAGTTGAAATAGAAGAAA